>SMSR01008980.1:0-10481 GCA_019453355.1 Ceratina japonica | reverse complement strand
AGAGAGAGAGATATGCATGTTTCTCGAGTGGATTGTAATTATTATACATACATATAAATGTGCACATATACAGACATGTAGCGTATATGTATATATGCATTTTGTACCTATATACGTTATATAGTCCTTTCAGGAAGAATTTGTACAAAAAACGAAATGGAAAAATCGGCTGGGATAATACGCCGCCAGCAAGTCTGTGATTTTAGCTTGGTTAATTCAGTATTTTTTTAAATAAAACGAGACAACATCAATATAAACAAAAAAAGAATACTGTACAAGATTTGAAATGCGAGATAAATGTCACAATTTCTGTTCACGTTTCACCAATTTCTAATCGCTGGCATGTTTTGTCTAGCACGATAGAAATATGAGCCAGCGATTAGAAATTGTGACAGGAATTGGAACATTTGCCTTATTTGCCGGGAGTAGCGATCAAATCGATATTTAGTATTGTCAGGCTTATTAATAGTATCTAGCTCGTTAGTTTCTTGTTTATCACGAATTGATTATTATTATATATGCTTCATATGAACTTGAATTTTGAAGGGTGGAAAAAAATGAACAGTTATTTCGGGTCCGCTAAATTATAACATTCACATTGTTTTCAATCTTTATTGTGCGACTTCAATGAAGTCTCAATTGAATCCAATCTCAAAGTTGTAGTTAGTACTGTTGATTCAAAACAAGATTTGCATGGAGCATTTGTTAAAAAAAATGAATATTAAACATTTGCTTGCAACAAACGTTTTTAAATCAAATATTCTGAATAACGTTTACGGGAAAAGGTGGCCAATAGCCGATTTCTAAATATTTACAGACGTATATGTGCATATCGATTGGATCGCTGTTCACTAGAGAAAGTTGTGCATGATAAAGAAAATATACAAGTGGGCGAGAGTGGAAGAGAAAAAGGAGGGACGAGGGAATGAAGATGTAAACGGAATATCGCGTGTACATTCAATAATTAACAAGTACTTGTACAAAAAATCGATGAGAATCATATTTTAATACGATGCGATCAGATAATTTAAAAATTTTTATTTTCCTATTTATATGTCGGCCATTGATCGACGCTTGAAATTGTACATACTTGCGGTTCTTATGCTTTTGTATGAATCACGTGAATTCCGATTAAACCGATGTGCAAAGCAGAGCATTTATTTTTTTAAACTTTTTGTTTTATGATCGAATCATTAAGTTGTACATATATACACATGTATATTGTGATAATGAAACTTATCCGATTGATTTTTTTAATATCAATTCAAAATATGGATTTAAATTTGTGATTAATCAATTTGCGTGAATCAAGTTATACCGATGATTTTGTATAAACATGCTTCGAACGCGAAACATGCAATCGTGCTTTAAATTTGTACAAATTATTGTTACATCTTCCGTAAGCATTTTAAATAACGTTTAAGTGTTCCCTCCATTTTCTCGGAGCAATGCGAGTAGCGAAACTCGCGATATGATAAGACATGAGCGAGCGAAGTTGAGAGCGAGAAATCGTGAAATTGTAATTAGATTGTGTTTTGCTATTCCCATCGTTAGAAGACGATTCAGGCTGACTAGAAATTCAATGGTATCGAAAGCGAGGTATAGTTGACAGTAGGAAAAGGAGAGGGTGTTCTTGAAAAAGAATTTCGAGCGCGCGCGTGAGGAGGGAGGAAAGAGAGAGGGAGAGGGAGAGGGTGAGAATTATGGAGCAGGAATTTTAAGAAGAAAAGAACAGAATGGACAGTAAGAGAGCGTGAAGTCCGACAGGGGTGCTCAACTCGGGCAAAATATTGATCCTGGGGTACCTTAACGAACGCGTTAATTAATTGTGATGTACTTTTAGTATATTTATTATATTATATTACACCGTGGATTTTTATTTACTATTTTAAGGAATTTATTAAATGTCAGGATGTACATACACGATGTGAAGAAGTATATTGAGAATATTTAAAAATGGGTACAATGTAAAATGTTTAGCAGAAATTTATTGATTTAATTCGGTATAAAAATTCACGGTCTAATTGTAATTACATTAATAAACATCGGGCAGTGTTAGAGAATGAAAAGCCCAAGGACATTAAAATAATCCGAATTCGGCAACTCTGTTGGTCAGTGCACAAGAGTAATTACTTACACGTATAAAACACATACATACAGTCAGTGAAACAAGTCTCCATTTAGATATTTGTTACTATATTTGCAATATTTACCTATACGTGAAGTTTTGTAGTATTTCAATTCTTTTAAGTACAATAAAATGCATATATTAATAAACTGAGATTAATGAAATGTGTGCATGGAAATTATATATACTTACAATTAGGCGTATTGCGTTTACTCGTGAATTTTACTATTTCTCGCAATTGTGTTACGATTATAGGGTTCATACTTGCAATGAGGTCATTATAATGGACGATTGAAATGTAAAATGAAACGTGCAGTATAAACAATGGAGATATTTTTCAGTAGACTGTATACACGTACACGCAACGTTGCAATTAGGCAACGGATTTTCATACAATTATGTGTTTCTTTTATTACACAATAATAATTAAGAATATTCAGAAATGAAATGAAATAAAGAGGTCGATGAAATTTTTATGAAAATCCGAAATTTAACTTACATGTATCGAAGGAATCTTTAAATTGAAAAGCAATTCGTTTCCGTAGACATGTTGTTACTTTGATGGAAGGTGATAATTGCGAAAATTCGGATAAAAATTCGAGATCTTACTTATATCGAATGACGCCCAACGTGATATTTACTCCTTCGGTAAATATGAAGTAGCTGGATCGAAAAGTCACACCTACATTCTGATGAAAATTCGAGCTCTTAACCTATATCGAAGGATATCTGTATAAACTGAAAATCCATTCGCTTCGATAGACACGTTGAGATATATACTTTGACAAAGTACAGTGAAATTAAAAATTGAGTATACGATTTAAAAATATTTCATTTTTCAAAATATCCTGCATTCTATCATTTTAATTGTAATGTTGTTTAATCGTAGTGGTTCATTTAACGTTAGAGTACACAGGAAAATATATAATTGTTTTTTTAACTAGTCACGGTATTTTCGCATCAAGTATTTATTTGTATACTCAATTTTCTATGTCACTTTATACTGGGCAAACATGAGGACAGAAGTTTTACACTCGAAAAATCTATAAATCCGTAGGTTATATCATTTGATTATAATTATATCTTATTACTATTATTATTATTCTTATCACGATCATCATCATTAATTACATGAATGTATAATTACTGTTTAGTTTATAGGTTAAATTAATCTACTATAATATCATTTACCGCTTGTACATACGCTGTGAGCTCGAAAAAATTATTACAAAATCTTTATCACAGGAGAATAAGAAAAATCTATAATTTTTTCGACTGTTTTTGTACAGAGATATAAGAATAAAAAGAAAGAAACAAAAAGGCCTCGTGCTTATGAAATTTCATGAATGGAAAATAATTAAAACAGTATCTTGTCTTTTTATAATATCTATCCTCACACTTCTAAATCCTGATTAACCCGCCACCCCCCACCCCCATTAGTTGTACTAGAATAATTCATAATGTATTACGTTACAATAAAATCGGCCAATCAATATGTCCTTAGTTGGAAAACGCATGAACGTGGTGTTGAAAAGAATTATTGCAAAATATATTTCCTGACACCATATTTCAAGGTTACTGGAGTTCTCGACATTCTATGTAAGTAAATATAAAATTATATCATTGTTTATGCAAAATAGTTATCAAATATGTAGTATATTGAAGTCGTACACCGTAAATAAATTCAAATAAAATAAAATGATACAGAGATAGGGAACCTTTTTCATATGGAAGGCTTTTGGTTGAGGGTAGAATCAAAGATTATTATAGTATACTTTACTTAAATTCTTTAGAGTAAAACGCAAGTTATTTTCCTTTTCTGCAGAATTGTAGAATTTGTTTTTATTAATTTATTAGAAATTGTATCCTTAGAAATCGTCTATCGAATCTTGTAAGAATTCAATAAAGTCTATATCAATTTTTTTTAAAATTGGAGAGGCTCCTGATCTTTCAAACGACTACTTACGAAGTAAAACATACTAATTCATAACATTCGGATAATATTATTTTATGTAATACGAAGCTTAAAAAATGTAATTGTAGACATAATAAATAACTTTTGAAATCGTACAAACCAGTTTTCGAACGTCTTATAAAAAATCATGGAGAAAACAAATGAATTGCAGCTGTTTGTATTGCATGAATTATTGGTTTAATATGCAATTTTTTGTGTATAAATAACTTTATTTGTTATTTTAAGTAAAACGCCTTAGGATGACAGTAATTGGGTAGGTGACAAGAAGTAGACAAGTTGCCCATTCCTGATTCAGTTTATACAGATTTTTTTATAAGAATTTATATTACTCTATATATAGGATGATCTATTCATGTTTATGTGTACGTATTTATAAATTATTTAGTAGTACGTATTTCTATCTAGCTTCTCCGGTTATTTGTGGAGCCACATTAAGACAATGTTCTAATTTCGAAGAAAGTATACTTTTGTAGCTATTGAAAGGAATAATTAATTAAACAGTGGAATACATTATGAAACGTTCAGATAAATTTAGTTCATAGACAATATAAATATATTTACCAGATTTGGCAACATTTTGTAGAATTCCAATGGTAATAGAATTTATCGAACAAATTAAATATTCTATTTTATTTTCAATGTGAATTTTAATCTAAAGAGTATATTATATGTATAGCAAGGTACGTTAGACTGAGACATTTCGTACCGACTATTTAAAGTCGATATTCTCGAAAATAAGGCACATACGAAAGAATCTTATTCTACACTTTCATCTTATTTTTCCATGTAAAATTACTCCCTTTTTGATTGTTACCACCAGTTATTAGCCACCCTGTATACGAAAGAAAATGTCCTGACTTGTCAATCATCTTTATTCAGCTGAAACCATTGCACCAAACAGCTTCAGATTTCAAAACTATCCACAGTTAAAAATATCATTCAATTTAATGCACTTTTCATGAAAAATAATACATTAAATTTAAGTTTCTCGTACATTAAACACATATTAATCCAAATTTACCATAAATTTAATGAATCTTCAAGAAAATTTAATGAACCTTGAGAAAATTTATTAAATTTTATATATAACATTTGATGTAGCATTCATGAAAATTAGTGTTCTGCAATGAATACTTAATGAAACATTTTTAACAGCGTATTTATGTTGTCTTGTAAGAAAGGATTTTTCGAAATTCTACAGTTTCAATCAAGCTGATGAAAGGGGGTAAAATGTATTTCTCTTTATTTTACAATATGTCTTTAAACCATTAGCTGCCACGATTCCCATTTGGGGATTTTTGAATTTTACGTACACCACTCGGCGCCAAAAATATATTTAGTACGCCTCACAGTTTAGTTTTGTTCTATATATGTGCCCATAATTATGAAAGTGGTCTAAGTTAAAATTAAAAAAAAATTGAGTTTATCAGTTATTTCACACCACATGATGAATATTTATATTATATTTATATTATATATATATATATTTATTATATATTTATTATATATATTTATTATTATATATTTATTATATAATATATAATATATGATATATGATATATGATATAATATATAATATATAATATATAACATATATAATATATATATATTATATTTATATTATATATTTATTTCATAATATACGGGCAATAATACCCAAAGTACATACATAAGTGCGAGAAAGAGGGCTAGTTGACAGTCACCATGTAATATTAATACATATACCGCTCAGAAAAACAAAACATAACATTTTTTACATCAAAATAAAATGAATATAGTGTGAAATAACTGATAAACTCATTTTTCAAAAAATTTTGACTTAGACCACTTTCATAATTATATATCACATATATCAGTCAATGTTTTACGTAGCAGAAAGTGTGTATTCTCTACATTTGAATATAATTATACTGTTACACAACCGTTTGTGCATATATACAACTTATCTGACCAAATCTAACAAAAAATTTGGCAGTTAATGGGTTCTTCTTATTTTATTATTATTATTTATTCCTTTAATCTGATACCTAAATCTAATATCTGTTTAATCTGACGGTATATCGAACTCTGTTTCCTGTGCTAGAATATAACTTCATAAAAAAACTAAAAACCAATATCTGGATTTTTCGAAATTCCTTCTTTCAGGGGTGAATTCTTAATAGTATGAAACGTATTTTTACGAACTTCCTTATTTTTCTTAACACTGAAACTTAAGGTGAAAGACTGAAACCAGAGCTGCATTAAAGGCTCTCACAAATACGGTACTATGTACTGCAAAATGTACCGGATATTTGTACCGTAACTACATTCAAGTATCGTGCAATCGAGACTGAGCGTTTGTCCGAATGGCGCCGAGTATCGAAAAGTACCGATTCCTTTTCCAAATCGGGTACCTGTATCGGTTCTGAGGAACTTCGTGCGGTACTTTTTCTACAATTTTACGACAAACATTTTGAAATAAGAGTAGTTGCTCAAGCAAACATGAAATACATGAATTAAATACTTTTACCAATTTGAATGTTAAAAAATGCGTTATAAATAAAACAGTGTTAAATTGCTATAAATATAAAATACAACAAAATATTGCATACATTGCGTGTTTGTGTTTATAAATAAATTTTTTTAACGTGACTTCACTAACTTATGGTCTATGACAGATTTAAATAAAATTATTGAAACTATCGATTTACTACTGAGCATCGAAGGTTGGAAATACTTATCGAGGAATTTGCACCTCTAGTTTCACACATGTTATGCAAATTAAATTTAAAAAAAAAGAAACGTAGACAGAAATTTCCTTTGAATATTTCTTATATGTACTCTTCATTTTTTGCTCCTTGAATTTTTTTATAAAAATTTGTAGTCTACGTAATGTCAAGAAAATATGAAGTTTGTTTATTTATTCTCTATATAAAAATACATGTTCTATTAACAGTAGAAATAATTTTTGGAAAATTACTTCTATTAAGAGTGGAAATAATTTTTGGAAAATTACTTCTATTGTTAATATACCATTTATTTTTACACAGAGAATAATAAACAAACTTCATTTGTGCTTATAAATATACCATTTTTTACTAAAAGGTTGTTCTCTACTTTTAAATTACATTTTTAATAACTTTATAAGGTATACCTTCTCGCTCAATCTTCAGTCTATCGTATTTGCTGTGACAATCGTAAAAAAAGTACCGCACGAAGTTTCTCAGTACCGATACAGGTACTCGATTTGAAAAAGGAATCGGTACTTTTCGATACTCGGCGCCAGTCAGACGATCGTCCAGTCTCGATTGCACGATACTTGAATATAGTTACGGTACAACTATTCGGTACATTTTGCATTACAGTATCTGTATCTAAGCAGGAATTGGATACTTTTGTAATCGGTATTGCCCAACTCTGACTGAAACTTAGTATGTACCTATATTGCCCAAAAGCAGTGAAAATAACTGCATTGTGAAAGAATAACTAATGTGTAAAGAAATTTATTCAAAATTAATTTTTAATATCTTTTTATATTATGCATTACAGTTATAAAACAGGTTATTAGTAAATATTAACAATAAAAAAAATTTACTTCACTTAGAAAAAAGAATTTATGCATTATTATTGGTACATTTTCTGCAAATAAAAGTAGAAATCTTTTTATGTGTACATCGTCCGCAAACATACTTTTGACATTTTTCACATATATTATTTGTCTTGTTGTTGTGGCAAAGTCATACTTGACAAATTTTGCGTTTGTTAGAATGGGTTGCATTTGATGATGTTTCTGCTGATTTTTGTGGGTCTTCATGTTCTGGTGAATTTTTCTGTCTTGCAGCTCTATATTCGGTGAATGCATTTATATGTTGTACAAAAAGTCACAACATTTTAAGAAATTGTGTCATTATATACAAAACTTTTTTTCTAATTGAAACTAAAAAGTAGTAAAAATGACTTCCTTGGGCAATCTAGTGTTAAATAATATAAAGTACGACTTATATAATTCTTACTTATAAATATTACATCGACCTTACAAATAGCTAAAGACAAACAAAGTAATAAAGATATAATCTCTAAAATTTTAAGTCAATAGCTGCAGTTATCAGAATTTTGGGCTGAACATTGATAGATGAATGAGTCAGTCAATAACAAAGTTGTTTTTTAAATAACTTTTGTAAGTAAGAATCGAATCGATATTTCATATTTTCCAAGACAAATAAAGGAATTCGGAAAACAATTTAACTCTTTTTCACCTCTTTAGAAGCAGAATTAAAAAATTCTATGAATTGAATTTCAGGTATTGTTCGTCTAACATTGATGACTACTATCAAATGTTCAAGAAAAAAATTAATGTAAATGTAAATAACGTAGTGCATCGTATATATATTTTCCAAAAAATTCAGTATAATTATTTTATATATTGAGAAAATGGTTAGGTTTAGAATGAATTAATTGAAAAATGTTTACTTCTAAAGATATTTAAATTAAAGAGCCTTGAACAATTGCATTACGATTAATTAAAATACAATAATGCATTTATTTACTTTTCATTAAAAATAAACTGCTTACAATGTATCTTATAATCACATAATTAATCGACTACTCTATATAATTTACCTTGCATAAGTACAGTTCGCGTAGTGCAGTGTACATATAATATATTTCACAGAAAATAAATGCAGTATAATTTTACATTACGAGAAAAGTTTAGTCAATTTGTGAGCAATTTCCGAATTACCACCATTTAAAATTATGTACGTATTTTTGGGTAGGTGGATTTAGTCCATTTCAATATTAAACGATTGGGAATATAAAAAAAGTTTCAAAATTCCCATATATTGAAGTTGTACCATGCACATAGTTTGTTGTGTAGTGTATATTTATTTTTCAGAAAATAAATGCAGTATAATTTTACACTACAAGAAAAGTTTAGCCAATTTGTGAACACTTTTCGAATTACCACCATTTAAAATTACGTACGTATTTTTGGGTACGTGGATTTAGTCCATTTCAATATTAAACGATTGGGAATCTAAAGAAAGTTTCAAAATTCCCATATATTGAAGTTGTACCATGCACACAGTTTGTTGTGTAGTGTATATTTATTTTTCAGAAAATAAATGCAGTATAATTTTACACTACAAGAAAAGTTTAGCCAATTTGTGAACACTTTTCGAATTACCACCATTTGAAATTATGTACGTATTTTTAGTTACGTGGAATTAATATTAAACAAATCTAAAAAGAAGGTTGAAAATTCTCACATATTGAAGTTGTAGCATGCATACATATATGCCCTTTTAAGGTATCAGAGGGACCAGCAACCAAGTAACTTCAGGGCAATAACCGAGATTGACCTTCACCACCAACAATTCTCCGTCTTTCTTCTTCCTAAGCAGTTTTATCGCTTGTTCGGAAATGGATACGAATATATATGGGACTCACTGTGCGTTAACAGGGTATTTTTTGCTCCTCGCGTTGAGTACTACAAGCCCTTAAAGTCTTACTTTTCTTTAACACCGTGTATATGCCGTTTTCCAAGACACACGTTGTCTCAGTGTCTCTTCTGTTACAGAAAAGAGAACGGCAGCGCGCGACGTTGCCACAGTCGATCCCATGCATCGTTCTTATCCATTTTTGCGTAAGGTTAACGACCGACGAGTTTGCGAAATTCACCGCGATCCACAACTATTTTGGACAAGTGTACATAAACTCTAAAATTATCAGTTACGTGCAACGCCTATTGCAATGGACTAGGTTGATAGAATTCAGTTTTAGCCTATAACACTCATATTTTTTCCACTTTTAAAACACTTTCGATATCGTAAGTATTTACGTCGCGTTAAGGATGTATGGGATGGATATACTTAAACGATACTAGTATATTAAATTTGTTATTATAGATTCCTATTATTATTGAAAAGCTACCTGTAAAGTTGTGAACCTATTCATGAGTTTCTTTTGAGAAGTTATAGTGATTTAAAATTTTCATGTACTTTTATGGTAATCAACAATAATCCAAGGAAATATTTCATCTCGAAAATAAGCTAGAAACAACGATAAGAAACTCTTGAAAAAAGTTCATATCAAATAGACAGTGTTTTATGAACAAATTTTAAAAAAAATTATTAACATTCATGGGCTTTAAAGAAAGTTATTGATTAAAATATAATAAAAAAATTAGAAATTCATCGAACAGAGGACGCAAACGTGGCACCATTATTATTAACGTAGCAATGAATACTGATATGTACAGGGTGTTTCAGGACCCATGGCCAGTAATTTAAGGTGTGATTCTAAAAGTTAAAGTAAGCTGAAAATAAAGAATACTAATTTTTCTTTCGAAGCCTCGTTATTTAGTTATAAACATTAAAAAATCGCCCCTGAAAGTAGGCC
>SMSR01008978.1:0-17525 GCA_019453355.1 Ceratina japonica | reverse complement strand
TAATGCTAAACCCCCCTAGGTGACGCGACAGAGGGGTAATCTCGCCGTCTTCCCGGAGCGAGAGTTCCAACCTTGTCCAAACATCAGCTGGAAATCTCTGTCGGGAGCGACGAGAGGGGAAACAATTTCGCGGACGATTCCAACGTCGCAAGTTTCCGAGCGCCGCGCGCCGCGTTGAATCGTTTAATCGGCCAACACCGAACTCTCGTTGGAACTGTTATTAAACCCTTTCTTCCATTATTAATTGCCCTTCGCGCCGCCGTCGTCGGCGAAATAGTCGCTAAACGACTTCCATTATAGCCAACTTTTTCCGTACAACTTTCAAAATTAATTCGTTCCTTTCGTAGTTTTTCAAACGTCGAGGATGTAATAGTAATCTAATTCTCGTTTGAGTCACGAGAATGTTCCATAAAAATTCTGTTGAAGGAAATATAAGACAATTCTGTAATATTACAGATGATTTTGAATCATCTCTGACCTCATTCGTTTTATTTCGACAATCATTTGTTTCGTTAAGGTATATGAAAATGTTCATGTACAAATGTTGCCTCCTAATTAGTATAATGGTGGCTCGGTCTGTCATTCTCCATAAATTTGTCGTTGATGATAACGTACGTTGATAGCCGACTGGGAAAATTTCCCGACCGCTTTTCGGCGTACGATCCGCCGCTGTGCTTATGAAACGGGAACGATCAACCGTTGTTCGGAAACATTTGGGTCACCGTCTGCGCAGTATTTTTCCTGCAGGCCGCGTTAATAACGGAAAGCGGCGCGAGAAATTCGTCGGTGAAAATTTTTAAGCGCTCCTTTCAAGCGAATTTTTCTTTTTCCCTTTCTGTTCGAGAGCGGGAGTGGTTGTCGCATCCAACGACGTATCCGGCTCGGTATTCACCGGACGGAACAATGAGGCCTCGTCGAGTTTACATCGTGTACGTTCGCGGCAGTAGACATTTTTAAAGCAGCCCCTTTCTCCAGGCATTTTTCGAAAATGTTGCCTTTTCACCGTGCGCCACGTTATTCTTGATCGGGTTCCTGAGATCTTGCAGACAGTTCGCTAGAGATACTCGGAAATGTTACGGGTTCGGCAAGAAATTTCTCCTTAACCCCGTTTGGCAAAAACTAGCATCCCCCTTCGTGCCTCCGTCCGCGAGCTTTCTCCCTCTGCACTTCACTATACATATACAAGTATAGAAAGTATTTCTTCTCACAGATTTTTTTTAAGGAGTGTGTAACATTTTCATGAAATGTCACGATAGGAGGAGCAGAAATACGTATGACGTGTTAATTACATTAATGTTATACGTATAGAAAGAGATGTGTTCTTTGGTGAATACCGGAAGCTCGAGAGGACAAGAGAAATAAATACCTGATGCGATGTTCGCATAAAGGACACGGGTTAAAAATGTATATAAGTAGTAGTAATAAGTACGAGGAACGGTGAGTGTAGCGATAAAGACGATCTAGCGTCTCCTTGAAACCGTAAAAGACGACATTTATGAGCGCCGATCGGCATCAAATCTTCGCCCAGGGAATTTCTGTCCACGGGAGAATGAACGATGCCATTTACTTTACCCTCGAGTTATCAAACAGCAATAAGGGATATCGGAGGAAAACCGTTTTTTGTTTGGAAACAGCGTTCATCATGTTTTAAAAAAATTGTTAACGCCGTCATTATTCATATTCCCTTGAGAAATAAAGGAATTAAAACAAATGCAGCTGTAATATTTATGACCAACAATGTACCATGGAGATGCGTTAACAGATTTTAGACGTTTTTGTGCTATTTCTCTCGTCGAGTAAATCTGAGGAGCATTAGAAGCCGGCTGTTTCGCAGACAAATTACTCTGACAATGAACGATTTAGGTCACGACCTCTCGTTTCACGTGAAGCCCGAAATTTAGCAAGAAAATGCCATCGATAGGTACAAACTTCCGGCCGGGGTATGTTTACCGTCTTGATACCCGATATTTCGGGGACACGTGGGAGGGAAAGTCTAGCGAGAGAGAAAAGAACAGCCAAATTTCTCGAGTTCGGCAGAAAAAGTTCGGAAAACATCGATCTCGCCAGGAATAGTACGTTCGGCTCGGATTCGCGTCGATGAGTAGTAATCCTAAACCGCCGAACAAACTCCTAACTCGCGTCGGTTGCCAGCCGCGCCTATTTTTTCTCGTCGAATGAAATAGACGACTAAAAGCACTGGTGATAAGAATTCTCTTTGAGAATGCGAAGCTCCTACTCGATCCCTCTCACCTAAACAGTGTACGTACACATTCTCATCGAAATCGGTTACTACAATGTTCCCGACGATAATATCATAATCAGCGCAAGAGTTTTCGCCAAAAACTGCTATTGCAGTCGCACTAAATTTTGCAACTACGCGAATAAAGCTATTACAAATTCCAAAATCCACTTTCATTCATCGGCGCGCGAATTTAGCGAACGATAATTCTCCGGGCGTACGACGTACGACTGGGACCCGCGAGTGATGGACGGTCACGTGAAAATTGCATTACAAGTCGTAATTTGGGCGCGGTGGAGGTGGCTCGTCGAGTCGCGTGCACCTGTTGATAGACGCAGTCGACAGAGAGAGAGAGAGAGAGAGGCTAGAACGGGATTAAAGCGATTCGTCGGTCGTCAAAGAGGTTTCCACGCCGGAGCGAGCGGCGATCGCGTGAAATGTCAAATGTGAACGCGCGCGAGTAGCACCGGTGCGAGGAGTACGCCTGCCGCGCCCGTTCCATTTAACGCTGACTCGGACTACTTGCACGTCCCGTCGCCGCTCAATCTCCATTCGCCATTCGAATTTCTCATTCAGACGGCTTATCCGTATCATTTCTGATATCGTGCTCCTCTCGTCTCTCATACAATGTCCTCAACTCATTTTCTGTTCCAATCGCTCGAATATGAACAAGAATAATTGAGAACAAATGAAATATCCAACTGTTTATAATAAAAATAACAATTCCCTTGTGTCGTATTATGAAAAAATTGAGATATGTGCTAGGAGTTCGGGCAGAACGCGTACGTCGGTCACACAGGTAATTACTATTTATTTCGCGGAAATGCCTGTTCTGATCCGGCGGCGGAGGTGCGCGTCGAAGCAGGTCACCAGGTGGAATTACATTAGCGAGGCTAATTGAACGCGTGCGGTGCCATCTAATTAACAATGAAATTAACAGTGTCGATGGACCATGGGCTCGTTCTCTTCGGGGTAATGGGGTTAAGAATATTTTCAATATACGTCGCGTGTTCTCGTCACGAACGGCGATCGACGACTTGCCAGTGTACGCACGAGCCTTAGACAGGGAGAATCGTGGAAAAATACAAGAGGGCGAGAGCGAATGTTCGCTTCTTTATGTACTGTCGCATTAACAGCGGAAAAATACTGGAAGATAGCCGGCCGTGAAGGACTCCGGAAACCGTTCTCGCTTTCCCTTTCTCCTTGAGTCAGCGGGAAAAAAAGTCAACGACGTAGAAACAGTTTAACGGAGTTCGCGGAGGTGGACGACGGACCGGGGGAGGGTTACTCGACCGAAACGAGGGTCTCTAGGTTACAGATAGAAATGCTCACACACACACACACACACGTGCCGCGCGAAGGTAGAAGGGTTAGATACCCGGGTATTGAACGAGACGGTGAAACAATTATTAACTACCGACGAACTTTTGCAGCCCGATAACAATTAAGATACAAAATCAATATTTTTTATAGTAGACATAAATCTGAAGGGGAGGATTCTGCGAAGGGAAAGTCGGTTTCAGTTCCCGGATTATTGTTAGCATAATATTATCTCTTATTTAGTATTCATAAATAGGACGCTGGATAATCTCTAGTGCAATGAATAAGTAATAACGTTACTAAAACTTCCGTTATTCCGTAATCCAGCTATCAGCAATTGTAAACACGAACTGCGAACGTTTTCAAAAGTTTCTTCGAACATGATAATGAATTCGATGAAATCGATTGTTATTTAAAATTCGCCGAACACTCGAGGGAATTAAAAAAAAATATAGAGCGAGGTGGATAGGAAAATTTGGAGGTGAAATCCGATCGAGGGTATCGTTAACCATCGGTTCTATTGATCGGCGATGTGAACGCGCACCACCGTACGGAGGGTGTACGCGCGAGAGGGGTGCGTTCCTCTAACCGGAATAAAAAGCACGTAGATCGAAACAGTTGGCGCAGCGTTTTTTCGAGGATCGAAACGGTTGTTAGAAACGATCGAGGTACTCACGAGATCCGGGTTGTAGGCGGCTCGGACGATCGGACCGATTCGTTTCCACGAAATCCAGCGGGTCAACTTAAGGGAGACTTGCACGGGGTGTCGGTTGTTAGACGGCCATGTTGCTGAAAATCCAGCGCCCTCTAGTCGCGTCTCGGCAAACCATCCGCGATATCACCCCTTCTTTCACCTCCCGTTATTTCCTTATACCCTTTTTGCTTTTCTGGCCTCGCACGCCCCGAGTTTGCCTCAGCTCAGCTCGGCTAGCGCGTTTTATTTGTGACAAAAAGCTCGGAACTCGATGAGTTCTTTGGGACGCCGCGTTTCGGTAATTCGAATGATTTGTGGAGCAGCAATTTAAAGTAGAACGGAGCGGGAGTTGCTTTCTCAAACATAACTGATGCCGTGAACAATTTGCATTTGAAATTACGAATAGTTCCGTCATACTTTCTCTTGTTAAGATGGAACGAGACCAGAGTTCTCAAAGGTCTGATTATACAATATATTGACTCGTGTTGTTGTTATTCGCGCAAGAGACACCTGGAAGGAAAATTCTGTTGCTTCGTTCCTTTCTCGCTGTATTCTATTGCTCGCGAGTATCTTAGAACGAGTCATACGAATCGATGAATGGCGGCCTTTTAATTAAGAAGCTGCAGGCGCGCGCGTTCCAATTAAAAACTACCCCCGCGTTGCTTATTCAGAGAGTTGATTAATGGCTGGACACCGGGGCTTATTTCCGTGTCCGCCGCGGCGTCTCTTAAGATTCATAAACGACCTCGACTCGCAATATACTTACCACTTTGATTTGTTTCCGAGTCTCGCGAAATATACGCGAACTGGCCTTGCGAACGAATACAAAATTAAACGTTTTCTCTCCGATGTCCTTGTCATATCTTTAATTTTGAGTTCGTTCGCACGTAGAACGATGAGGGACGACGATTTACCTCGGGAACTTTGAACGAAACTCGACCTCTTTTCAAATTTCGCTTGAAAACCACACCTATTTACTCGTGTCCCTTTTTCACAGAGAAAATCGAAGTTCCGCTCTCATCCTCGCTGCCGGTGCCCGTTGTTTTAGCGAAAAAATAAGTCTGTTGTGTTCGACGTCGGTCCGCCGGGACGATCACATCGATTCTACTGAACCAATTTTTCGTCGATCAAAACCAGTAACGCGGTATCCGTTCTCTTTTTTCTCTTTGATGCTTCGCTCCCAAGTAAAAGAAATGTAACACAATTTTTGTACCGAGATTGGAAAACTATTTCATTCGCTTTTACAACTCATCGTTCACCCAATTTGTTCTCGCATTCTTGATTTATCAACGTTCATCGAGCTCGAGAGCAAACAGGATAACTGAGCCGAACGTTGATTCGTCATTAATCACGGGAATGATGAATCACGGCGACGGGAATAATAGTTTCCGGATTTATCAACTTCTCGAAGGAGATTCAATAAGCTCGCGCTTGTCAATAAAAATTCGTTCAATCCCGAGCGGAAACGAAAAGGGAAAAGAGATACGGACAGAGCCGGACAGAGAGATACAGATAGGGGCAGATAGATAGACGGATAGATGCGCGAAAAGAGGGAACGGGAGAAAAGCGATTGTCCGGGGTTCTAACAAACTATCAATCAGCATCTGTACACTGCGCAATAAAGAAGCGACGGCAAAATCTTCCTAAGCTGTGCACTGCGTACTGTGCCACCCTCGCACGGAAATAAACTCTATAGGACCCCGAACTCCGGTGAATGCGAGCAGGAAACAGGGAAAGCCTCTTTCCCACCCACACACGCACCTACCTAAGCGAGAAAGACATTTGAACGTGCGTCACGGGTCAGTCCTACTATATGTAAAAGAGTTTTCGATCAAACAGTACCATTTTTGTCAGAAGGAAATAAATCGTACATATATTAACCGTTTATTGATATACATTTATTTACGAAGTATTGTAATAGGAAATACATGGAAGAGAACATTCAGATAACAGGTGTTCAGAATAATAGATTCTTCGCATAACGAAGCTTCTATTGTACTTTCTGGGACCTAATGGTCGCCGATGACGGCCTCGCCCACGACTGACTGAGCGACAATACGTAACAGTGCGAAATGTCAGCTAATACTTTTACGTAAATGCTACTTTTATCTTGCCACTTTTTCGAGATCAAGTGCGAAAGATTATTGCCATCATTACTTTTTAATGAAAACGGATATATTTGAATGCTAAACGCAATTAAAACTCAGACACCGAGCGCCTTTTATAATTAATATGAAATGTCTGTGTTCTTTTGTGTCGAACTAATTTTCTTTTTATCGCTACGACGAGATCTGAGAATTTTTCGTTTCACAGACGAGGCGCGGTATGCGAAAAGGTCAATGGGCCGGCTGGCTGGGTTCGAGGGGATGGAAATGTAGGGCAACGTCGGGTTACCGGGGGTGTGTACCTAATTTATACATTAATTCCGAGGGTAATCGAGCAGGTGGCTCGAGAAACGCGACTGGTTCGTGTTGTGAGTATCCGTGATCGAAATTACCTGATTCTGTTCATTTTAACCCATGTCATGAGAACGTTTCACCGATACGATGAGTCAGATTTTATCTTTGACGGGGTAGAGAAAAATGCGCCTTCGGTCTCAGTTTACCATTCCGGCGTAATTAATTAATTAATTAATATTAATTCCCGATGCGCAGTATTTAATTACCTCGCTTATCATAGACTATTTAGATTATTTATGGACGTAGACGCACAATTAACCAAATAATTATAATGAAATAATGCCTCGTGCGCGTACAAAATATATTTTCGAGCTCGATAATTTCGTGGAAAATTCACGATTGAACGTAAATTCGGTCGGCAATTTGCATGGTCGTTCCGCCTCGTCGAGTCGAATAAAAATCAGCGATCGTCTTATGTCCGCGAGCGGCGAACCGAAAACGCGTGCTTCAATTTTCACGGCGCGGCCATTTGTCATAGGTTGAAAAAATGTCCATCCTCTGTTCACGAAATAGCTGGAAGGCTTCCAGATCGAGGAAAGATTCACGGGGTCGCGAGGTACCTGTTCGAGGGGGGCGAGTCTTGATCGCGGACAAAGGGTGCTCGAGCACCCTTCTTCGCGTTCTCCGGCCTAGCACTCTCCTCCGGGCCGTGGTCCTCTCCAAAGGGATGGAAGCGTCATCTCGAAAGCCGATCGCGCTACTTGGAAGTCGATCGGTTCTCCTTCAGCCTTCGCTTCCCTCATTAAAAATTCACGCGACGCTCCGAGTACCGCATGAGCTTTTAATCAATCGGCCGCATAAGCATTTCCTCTTTCTTCTTCGAGAAGTCGCAGTCTGTTGTTCTTAAGCTCTCCTGCCTCTCTATTATCGCGTCTCTCATTGTCCGACGGTGAGTCTGAAACGCAAAATGGTACAGAAAAATATTATTACGCGTAATTAGTACGACTAGAATTTTCGAGCTACAATTGGATTTCTGTTGTACTAGGGGCTCGATTAGGCCGCTTCGTAAATAGAGAAGCTCCGCTCGTTTCGTTGACGTCAGATGGGCCTCTTTTCAATTTAGCAAATGAAATTTAGGACCGAACTCGCTTCAATTAATTACCATAAATCGTGGAGAGTTCCGAGTGTCCCGGTATTCAGGTGCACCGTTGTTGTGACCAAATCATTAAAGGATACAGATATAGACCCTGAGGGAGTTCAGTTTCGATATTCGCAGATGTTCTCGCGTAATGGTGATCGTGTTCCCGGCGCACATTGTGCCACGCTGGCGAACTTCATAAGCCGATACTGGCGACTTCCGTCGCGATAGAATCGTTGCAATATGTGCGCCGTAGCCAGTAAATCGATGTTATATACACACCGCGTATCTCTCCTTTTCCCGCCGCTATCAATATTTCTTTCATCTCCCGTAATTTCTCGTCTACCTTATCTTCCCCGACTGTGGCGTCCATTATTTTCTACTTAATCTCAGAAAAAAAAAAGAGTAATTTTCCTTCCTTTTGCTGTTTTATAACAGGAGCCGTGACGTTTAATAGTAATAACGCAAAATTGCTTCCGCGACGAAATTTCTTTATTAGAGCCTTCATTAGCCTCGGTCTCATCCTCATTTATCTCCATCCCCGAATCTCTCTCTTTTTTCCACGCGTCAACATCTTTGCTTGCTCAATTTCACGTCGTACTACTTTAGCTGAATCAAACCTTTCTCTTTGCATACTTTCGTATTAAATATACAATATCCGCGTTCCAAACATTTACTTCATAACAGAATATCTCTGTTCTATAACAACAAAGATACTAACACAGTACAAAATGACTCATCAGACAATAATATAATATAAAACATTTTACACAATGTAATGTTTTTATTAAATAATTTCCGAAATTGAATATGACGTAGATGACGGATTTTCAAATTGAACGTGCAAACAATGGAAGAGCTGCGATCCGTAAAAATGATTGTATTATAGCAGTTCGTGAAAGATAAATAGAACTTCTATTTGCGATGCGCTTTGTCAGGTAATTAACATAAACGTTTTAATTTGCATGAAAACCAGCAGAGATATATTACATTTGCATGGATTATTTATTATTGTAGAGCGTCAAAATTTTTGTTGCACGGAAACCTTATAAATTGTTAATTAATCAGAGTTTCGGTGTGGCCGTCGTCTCGGCCGGCCCTTAGCCGCGTTTTCCGTCGCGTCCGTCGCGTCACTCCGTCCCGTTTTAACCCTTCTTCATCCGTGCTCGGTTGCACCGCCACTGCCACCCCCACGCCGGGGTTTGAACGGGATCGCGCCGGCCCGAAAGCTCGTTCGAGTCAAGCTCCGACACGGTTCAGCCGAGTTCAGTCGCGCCACTCAGCCGTACGGTGTTCACGTGCCAGCCACAATCGCTCGTATACGCTGTCACGTTATTTCGTCGTCGACAACGGTGGATAAATCGTTCCGTGAGAGGGAAACGGAGGTGGCGGAGGTGGAGGAGGAGCAGGCCCGTTCTCGTCGCAGTTGTCGATCGCACGGGCCCATCACGATCGCAAGGTTAGCCCCCAATAGATCGCGAACTACGTTTTTGTTTTTACCGCTCCCGGTTACGCGTACTCCTGTTCCTGTGCTTCGAACAGTGCGACACAGTGTTCTCGCACTCATTTATTAAGCAAAGGTGGCTCACGAGTGCGCGTATACGTTCATTACTTATTCGCCGTGAATTAATAATTCGCTGCGTACGCGATATCGAACGAAAGATCGTAGGACCGGAGCGGTTTAGTTTAGGAGCGCACGAATCATTTATTCGATCGTGTGAGTCGCTGTGCGTTTCGTAATTGAATCGGTGCGACCGTGTATTTAATTATCACTAAAAAAAAGTTTGGAAAAAATTTTCCTTACAGTGAGAAAAGCTGAACCTCGTCGTTTTTATTCTCACCGATTTAATTACATTCAGTTTTTGGTCGTCTTTTAAATTTTCCGCGTTGAAAATTCCCTGTTACGTAAAGGAAATTGTTAAAGTGGCTAGACTAATTTGGTTTCTGATTTTTCGTGCGCCAGCGCGATTGGAAATTGTTTATTCGGGGGTTAATTTAATTAGATTCATATGGCCTCGATGAAAGAGCGCAAATTGTGATCTCTCGCAGATTTGGAGGGAAAATTGATTTTCCACCTCTGCGAGTGAGAAGCACGGGTTCGAATCGTCGCCGACCTCTTTTTTTTTCCTCTCTCGCGTGGAATCAATTAAAAATCATTTAGTCGAACGGTACAGTTAATAATTGGCATAACCGCGTCAAGGTTCGGCGAATTTTCCTCTTCCGTGCGAACCCATCGGATTTGATTGTTCACCGATGCACAAAATGGGATTGTTCCATTTTTTTATTTACGAATAATTCTTTATTAATTTTTATCGCGTTCTAAAAACACTGGTTAGTAATCCCGGGAAAAAGATTATTCTGCGTTGCACCGGCCCGAAATAGATTTGAATATATATTCGCGTCTCAGAATTTACAATTTCCTCTTGGCCTCGTTTCGCGGGTCACGCTTCCCATCATTTTGTATAATGTTAATTAATCTTTGAGAGGATACACGCTAACTTGAATTAATACCACGGCGCTATTCGTAAGTACAGAGTGCAAAACTTTGCTAGAGCCTACACTCGGTGCTTTTGAAGTCTCCTTCGTTAGCACTCCGCGCCCCCGCGCCCCGCTCGCCGTCTCAGTCTCGACGTTTGAGACCGCACCAGCCCGATGTGTTTCTAACGATAATTATAATTGAAAATGTTTTCAAACGCCGCCCCTCAAACTCAGATTCGTACAATTATTTTCGTTTCGTTCCCGTCTCGCGTTAGATGAAAAATGTTGAAGGACTCGAGGAACGAAATAAAGTTTCCCTTTATGAGATCTCGGGGACCAAAAGTTCCTCGAATTTCATTTGGGAAGTTATATGAGCTCGCAAGAAAAATACCAAAGCCAATTCATAAAATAACAAATGTATTTTTTTAACATTTCACTTGGAATTCCTGATGAGTTCAGTACAGTTCTATTTAACATTTACTCTCTTCAGAACCTTCGTATTTTTCATACCCTTTATCCTACGCGCCCGAGGTACGCTTGGTACGTAAAAAATTAGATTAAAGGGTGAGTACGTTCTACCGAAGGAAAATTCTGATCTGACCCTTTGAGTGTGAACGGCGGGACGTCGGAAAATGGGAGAAAATTGGGTACTCCGTGAACACGATTGAAACGTACTCGATGAAACATTACGTGGTGGTGTTCGATGCCTCTTTGGAGAATTGGCGTCGCGCGGGGCGTGGTTCGGTTACGCCGACTCGAGCGGATTAGCAATTCGCCGGGCTGATTAAGGAGAAAGGGGGACAGGGTGCGTGGTCGATGCGCAGGGCGTAGATTAAAAAGCGAAGTGGCAGTCGGCGCGCGGCTAAAAACCGGTCTCTTAATTAATTAATCACGTCTCTCGAGACGCGCAGACAGGTTTTGCGCTTCTGGCGGATGATCGGCGAAACCGAGCTGCGTTTCATGCATAAAGAACTGTTCCGTCTCGCAGCCGGAACTCGGGCTACCTCCGAGATTTCATCAGGGGACAATTTCAATCTTTTTGCGAAGACGAACGAGAGAGGGCTTCTTTTAAACGGTCGATCGAAAAGTTTTTCGAGTCAGAATTCGGTTTCAATTAACTCAGCGATCATTCGTTCCCTCTCGTCTTGCGGCTGACGAGAAACTCGAGTTTGTGTACGTCTTCCCGAGTATTTCCTATAGGAAAAAGTAATAACTAGATTCACTGCATATTGCGCACTGTAAAAAAAGCTCGGACGACTTCTGTTTTATGTCCCAACTGTTTGTAATGACATTTCTATGTGCATCAGCAAAAAGTATTAATATTTTTATTTCTTCCAAACAGAAAGCACAGCGCAATTGTTTTTCACAGCTGCACGCAGCGGCGCAACCATAACGGGAACATAAATTAATCGAGACGTCCCATAAAAAACAAACGATACAATTACGTTTTTAATAGAAAAACGTGCTCAAGAAATTATAATTTTATTCAACTCGTTCTGTTCAAAATGAAAGAACAAAATATTGTAGGTCGAGAATGACCATACGAAATAACGGATTTCTCTTTGAATTCATTAAAGGATATTTTATTTACGTCGTATTATATTATGCTCACTGAATCAATGTTACTTTATATTTGAACAAAAACCCGGAATACAATGAGCAAACATTACGTCGGTTTAAATAACAATTCTCGGTGAGCCTTTATACGTGTATGGAATGCAATCGATTTGCACTATATGAAAATTCGAAAACGGCTCTACGTCAGTTTTAATTAATCGACGCGTGGAAATGTCCTCGTATCACGGGCGCGTGCAACAGTTTCTATCCGCGAGTAATTTTGTACGCGAGTGAAATCTGTTTCTGTCTTCATTGAATCGAGTGATCGGTCGATCTTCGATTCGGCGACCTGGAAACGCGGCGGCAGGGCCGTCGGAATTTCCATGGGTCGTGAAATACGCTGAATATTTCCGCGGGCATAATATGTTTTTCCACGGCTTAATTCCACTCTCCCGGGGGTTTTCGCCGCGGTTATATTTTTCCGCGAGAAAAAGCTTCCACGGATGCATTAAGCTCGGCCTCGTCCGATGAATTACGACGGGAGTAGGGCCCGGTACTCGAGAAAACTCGTAATAAAAAGAAATAATTTCGCCTTCCTTCACGCGCCCGATTTATCCTGCTTTTCGGTACTCTACCGCTGCCTTAACATCGTTCAAATTATGCATAATTTGGATTTAGAGCTCGGCGAACGTTGCATTTATATAACGGCTAATTTTGCCGCAAATTGGATCGGGTCAGTTCGTAGAAATTAATAATTGCATCTAGATATAATTTCGATCGTTTATAGTTTCAATTACCCGATATATTTATTGGTTTACAAAATTAAACGCTGATTTGATTAATTAAACGGAGAATTGGTTAGAAAAACTGACGATTAAGCGTTGAAATTATTTTTGAAAATTGGACGGTCCAGTTTGGACAACAATATTCCGTCAGGATTTAAAACGTGACAGGGAAATGGTTTCGATGAAATTTCGTTTATCCCCATCGTGTTTCAAACGAAAGATGTTTTATTTCTTGCATTTCGGCAAAATTGATATTGACGTTGAGCTTTGAATCCGAACTTGAACAATACCTGCATTATTTATTCTACAACATGAAATGCGATAAGAATCTCCATTCGTTTTTATCATGATCGAAAAAGCTTGTATGCACACCAACGCTGTATCAAACCGATATCGGATGTTCTTTTTATTAAGATATAAATGCAGCTCCCCCGCCCTTTTTTTTTATTTAGTACGGCATTCATCGATAAAATAACACCTGAGATGAAATTCCGCTGTAACTGAACATTTTTTAGCTGAAGAGTTTTTTAACGTTCAAAATGCTAACTACATTTTTGACATCCATTAAAATGTTACTTCTAAACATTCTAAACAATAACTCGTACACGTAATACTAAATGAAATATTTATATACAATTAGAAATGTTTGATTTATTTTATTTCTAAAATAAGGAAATGTATCCTGGGAAGGAATTACACCGGTCGTCAATGTTATTTCTTTTAAAGGTAGCGTTTAGGGAATAATATAATTAGAATTGTTGTAATGAAAATGTTGAGGATGTGACGGGGACCGCAGAGCTTTGGCGAGAAATGAGAACTGACGGCCGATCAGGGATCAAATGGAAATTAATACACTCGCGTTCTACGGGAACGGATGATGCCCGCGCGACACGATTCTGTCAGTGGATACGAAGCTTAATAGTTCCGATGCATGTTCTACGTCTACGTGTTTACGTCATCATCACGTCGATGCCACGTATTTGTCGCCAGTGTGCCGACAGCTTACAAGAAACAACGTTTGGACAACGCGATCGATTCCCCCCGAATTTTGGCTTCAATCCTCTCGGACGCAAACTTCTCCTATCCGTAACAGAACAGATACCGAGTCAATTCTCCTCTCCTTCTTCCTTTTATAATCGGGAATAATTTCATTCGTTCATTTTTCGTAACAAGACTATTTTCTACTTTTGAGAAAAATCAATCATTGCATAGGAGACGACAACTCTGTCCATTATTCTAAGTATCAAAGTTTTCTATACATTCACTATGAGACAATGACTGAATAAATAATTGAATTCCATCTGACAAAAATTCACCTTCTAAAGCTTCCGAAGAGAATCGGTAAATAAAGGATAATTCGAAATGGTATTTGATACCGTTCGAATGAACAAGGGCTAATGGCTCTTAATCGAGGATTGGGGAGCGTCCCGGGAGGGAATTTTATCGGTGAATGGAGAATCAAGCGAGACGTGTAACATCTGAGGAACGCTTCCGTAAAACAAGGAAGCACGAACGGATGATAATTGAGACGAAACGAATTCCTCACGGACGAGGGATCCGGGCGACCGCCGAGCAGTACTTGAAAATTTCATCCCGGTGTCTCCTGCTCGCAGTCACGTGAATCGGTCGGAATTTAATTATCAGAGAAGCGAGCCAGCGCGGTGGCATGCGCCGCGACAAAAGTTGCATCGTGAAAGTTTTCCAGCCGTCGCGTCACGCGGTATATCGCGCCATTGATGGCCTAGTTCGATACACACGTGTCAAAGTAAATGGCGAACGACTTTTTTCGACTGCTTGTCTAATTAGGCGGCCTTTTTAGTCGGCGTTTGATTAAGCAGCAAATTGCTAGGCGCGTGGAAAAGGAAATTAACGAAAAAGCCGGGCGAATTAGATAAAAAGCGGACCGACGCGCAGCGGCTGAAAAAGTGGTCCGCTTTTGGGAGATTTTCAAAAGCTTTTACGCCAACAAAAGCGGCGGACCGGTTCCCTCCTTTCCTTCGCCTATTTCGTACGCTTAATGCGTCTCCATTCAGTTAATTTCTTCGCGGGGAAGAATAAAATTCATGCCGAATCCGATGTCGCTCGAATTGAGCGCGACGTCGTAAACGAATTTGTTACTCAATCTCCTGCGGCTAATAATATTACTGTATAAAACGCAATTTGGGTCAACGATTCTCGATATATTTATTGTGTCGAGCGCGCTCGCCCCGCCAATTTTCATCCGAACGAAATTATGACCAGTCTCGAACGCGATTCCACCCCAAAACGAATACATAAGGAATAAATATTAAGATCGGGCGATGAAAAATGCGCGTGAGAGTCAAAGGCAGAAATGTAGCAGCCAAACATTCGCGTGTCACTACTCTGTGCGAGACTAAAATGAAATCAGTAAATGCGTGAACGGGGACAATGTAAGGAGAGAGACAGGAACGGGGCTCATAAAACCGGGCTAGTCCTTTTAAGAGAATTGGACTCGATCTCCCGGAGGGTTCGGAGTCTGGCATCGTTTGCCTGACGCGTGGGCGGTAGGGTGGAATTTTAATTAATGCATCGACGTGGACAATATCTTAGAACCAGGCTGCATTTCGTCCCCGTTTCTCTCCTCGGTTCTGTTCTGAATATTAAAGGGACATCGGAGCGAGAACGAGAGAGAGAGAGAGAGGGAGCTTAATTATTTATGCCATCCTACCCCTTCCTCGCTTCCACGTTCATTTACTTTCCCACTTAAATCTTTGCCAAGCCTGAATAGATCCGGCCTCTTCCTCTCTCTCTTCTCCTTCGCTTTCTATTACGTCGCTTTAGTTGTTGTAAAATTTCTCCTTGACAGCTTATGCACGGAAAGCTTGGCTTTGAAGGATTACACAATCTTAGTAATTATTTAAATAAGTAGAAATGTATATATATATATATATTATAAATTTATAAACTTATAAATGAATAATTTGCTCGTCAAGGAATGAAATACGGTCTGCTTTTGACTGAATTTAATACCCCTATGCATTAATAATCGTATTCACTTAAATCGACTTAACATCTCATTAAAAAGTAACAATAATAGCAGACGAAGGATGTAATGTAAGGAAAAGAGGATACTGTTATTTATTTATCTTCTCGGTAGCGTGAAGTAGGTTGCGGGAAAGTAGCTCGGGGTGGTAGCTACTAATTACCAGCGCGGTTTCGTGTATTCACGGAGGAACGAGGGAAATAACGGCCGGCCCGGTCATTGAATTAATATCGGGAATAAAAAAGATGAACCATGCAAATCCGAAGACATTGATTGAATCAGCCGAGTCGTTCAATCACTCTTGGGTCTTCTTTCACCCTATCCCTCCTCTGCTCTATTTCAGGCTCTCCTCTGCGGTTTTTCCTCTCATTCTTATAACCCATCTCTTCATTTCATCTTCATCTTTCATGTCCTTGACGTACGCATAAAAAAATCTGATCTGCATAAAATATGAAGAATCTATATAAGGTACAAGAATTATGTATGGACAAAAAAGTGAATATAATTATTTCTGAAGAGTAATATAAATCTGAATGGACATTCCATTTTTTAAATTAACATCGGCAAACTTCCATTTCGCAGAATAACGCGGTCTATTAATCTCGAATATTTGCTTCTCGGTATTTCTTTATGATTTCACGCAGTTCTTATACCGCTTCCTCCGTCGCTATCATCTCCGCGTTTGGCTCTATCGCGAGAATCTAGCCGTGGTCATGGTTCACGTTCCATTAAGCTTTTCAGAGACAGAACTGGCCCGATATCTTCGGAACGACGCGACGAGAACACGTCCAATTTGTCGGTTCATCGGAAATTACTGGTTGATAAGTAATCGGTAGAGCGCGTGAGATCCATGTCGGATAGCACGATCCTCTCTCTATAGTCTGGTGCCTCTTGATAATTCTAAGAAAGTCTCTATAGCTGTTTATATAGCAGCTCGTTATAGACATTCAGGTTGTAAAGGGTGGGCGGAGATCACGTTTCGTGTAGGGAAGGCACGTGGGAAATCACGACCACTGCCCATGTAAACCATAAAGACGACGTAACACGAACGTGATGCGTGTCGGACGTCCGCAAAGTCCGACGTCAAACGTGAAACATGGTTTACCGTTTCAAAACGAAAATGACATAACCGCTTAGATCAAATTATTTAGAGGAAACAAAGAGCATTCTGTTTCAGCTAGAAGCACTGAAACTTATGTCTCGTCCTTTTATCCTCAACTTCTACTATAATAAAATAGTTTATACTTATATATCTCGTTGATTTAACTATAGTAATAAATAGAAAGATTAAGAAGCGCGATTTTCTGAGCCATTAAACGCGATGCTGCTCGGGTTCGAAGTTTCCGAAAGAAACGCGCTACCCTTTTAAAAGTAACGGCTTGATGGGTCCATGGATCATCTCGCTCGTGCAGGACTTTATCGAGCAGAAGTCTGTTAATAGAATGAGCTTGCTTATTCCTTTTAGTCGGTGGTAATACGCGTGTCGAGGTTTCTTGGGCTTTTTACCCCTCGGCTCGGTCTCGACAGGATTTTCTGGATGCGTATCTCAAAGCGCGTCACGCCCACGCAAGGATTTCGTTCGTCTACGGTTAAGAGACGTGTACCGGCAGCTATTTACAAGTCATTTATCTTCTGTATGTAAACTGTAATTTGTCAAGATTATAACTTGACATTCATTTACGAGAAATCGTAAATCTCCTGTTCTTCTGATGGATGAAATTCGGAATGGCCTGAAGTCGGGCGTCATAACTTCGTATCGCGTTTGTGATTAAAAAGCTTGGTATCGCGTTCGCCACCGAAAGAAGCGGCTCGGAAGCGAAACGGAAATGAGGGGGGAAAAAGGAAGGCGGCGCGCAACAAAGCGGGAAGCGGCTGTCCGCCCGGTGAAACTGGCACCGAGGAAATTAACGC
>SMSR01008975.1:0-12954 GCA_019453355.1 Ceratina japonica | reverse complement strand
ACTGGGATGAAGGACACTGTCTACTATGTGAGGCCATCGAGAGAGATCATAGAACTGCCGAACTACTTATAAGTCGAGGTGCCGACGTCAACAGTAGATCTCGAGACGTTAGGACCACAGCTCTCACCCTCGCCGTGAAGTTTCGCAACAAAGAAGTTGTTCAAATGCTCATTGACGGAGGTGCCGAGGTCAATGCTAAAAATGCAGACGATTCTACGGCGCTGCACTGCGCGAGCGAAATGAATATACTTGATATCGCTCTGCTACTTATTCAACATAATGCCGATATCAATGCGCGAGATGACTGTAAACAAACGCCGCTGACATTTGCTGTTTTAAATGATAGTATAAGCATGATTGATACACTTGTACAGTATGGAGCCGACGTCAATGCCAAGAGCGAAAATGGTTCAATTCCACTTCATACTGCTGTTCAGATATGTCATTTAGATACCGTTAAATGTCTCTTAACTAAAAACATCGATGTAAATGCCATGGACTATTACAACAGGGACCCTCTTTATTTCGCTATAATTCGTGGAGACGAAGAAATTGTATATCATCTTCTGGAAGCAGGAGCTTCTATCAGTACGTATTATAATCACGTGGGCGGTCGAAAGATGCCATTGCACGTGGCTTGTCTCTATGATAAGGAGCCAATTGTCGAAATGCTTTTGTGTAAAGGCGCCGACGTTCACGCTCTCTCGGAGCACGATATCCGTATTGGTGACGGGTGTGTCACCAACTACGGGGAAAATGAAAGTAAAATGTCGCCGCTTCATTATGCTGCGTACAAAGGAAACAGACAAATTTGTGAAAAACTACTTATGAACGGAGCTGACGTGAACGCTAGAACTGCACATGGATACACGCCGCTTCACTTAGGCACTGGGCGTGATGCGGTTGTAGAACTCCTCTTAAGAAGTGGCGCAGATATCAACGCGACAACGGTAGACGGCCTGACATGCCTCCATTTTGCTGCACGAGGAGGAACAACATTCACGACCGGTCTACTACTTGAAAAAGGAGCCAACGTAAACGCCCGAAGCAGAACTAAATTAACGCCGCTGCATCTCGCCGCTGAAACAGGTCAAGTAGCAAAGGTGAGAGTTATCTTGAATTACCGCCCCGACGTCGATGCCGTTGACGTAAATGGTAATAGTGCACTTCACTTTGCAGTAGAATCGGACGAGACCGTTCTGGCTCTTATAGACCACAATTGCGACATAAACATTGAAAACAACTATAAGGATGCAGCGATACGTATGGATGTATTTGACGATAATTTGCGTGTCAGTGTAAAAAAATATTCCTTCAAAGAATCCAACCCACATCAACTGGACTCTGGTTACACTCGCAAATACTATAGGACATTTAACACTTACACGACTAGCCGTATCTACCAATATTTAAAGAAAGTGATACGTACCGGCGCAAGGATGGCTAACAGTAATAAGAGGAATCTTAGACTCTTGTCGACTCATCAGAGCCGGAGCGGGTGGAATTTCTATAAGAAATCTTCCCAGGAAGAGGTGGAGAAAATGAAAACCACTAAAATTAGCAAAAGTAACATAACATTCTATGACATTCTCACAGAACCTATCGAGAAAATCATCCCATACGTAAGAAATGAAAACGTTGTTCAGGCCATGACGACACACAGTTTACATCGGCAATTTCCTCTGCACGAATACCTGATAAGATCTCGTTTCAATGAAGCAATGGATCGACAGAAGTTTTTAGACGACAGCGCTAAATTTTTCTCCGCTGGGCTTCATTCCTAATTTANAGTGCCGGAGCCTGTGGAATTTCTATATGAAATCTCCCCAGGAAGAGGTGGAGAAAATGAAAACCACTAAAATTAGCAAAACTAACATAACATACTATGACATTCTCACAGAACCTATCAAGAAAATCATCCCATACGTAAGAAATGAAAACGTTGTTCAGGCCATGACGACACACAGTTTATATCGGCAATTTCCTCTGCACGAATACCTGATAAGATCTCGTTTCAATACAGCACTGGATCGACAGAAGTTTTTAGACGACAAAGCTAAATTTTTCTCCGCTGGCTTCATTCCTAATTTACGTATGGACTTACCGGATGTTTGTGTTGGAAAAATATTTTCCCACCTCGGTGATGAGGATTTGTCGAATTTGAAAGATGCTTTTGAAGGTGCTTGTACTATTAATGTAAAAGGAAAAAAATAAAAACTGTGGAATTTACCGCTTACTTTTTTTATACTTCAGAAATCTCGTCATTTATTAGACCACCTTACTGTCCTATTCCTATTACAGTGTACACCGAGGAATGGAATTTAAACTTAACGCCGTGCGTTGAGATAGAATGAAAACATAGACAATCCAACGAAATTCGAATTTCAGTTTTTCTACGATTACTCCTGAAATATTCGAGATAGATAATCGTATACGTTTTCTATAGATAATAGCAATACAAGTTTTATCTGAAACATCGTTGGAAATTCCGGGAAAATAAAATGTTTCAACTTTCCGAGATTTTGCCAAGGGGGTACCCCTTCAAATTCTTCAAAAAATGTTCGTTCTTCCTCAATTACTCTTAAACCGCTGGACTTACGGGGAAATTGCATAGTATTTATAATTTGTATGATTCACAGGATGAAAGAGCTAAGCGTAACGATAAATACAAATCATGTTCTTGAATTAATTTTATTTATTAATAGTACACAATTTCCCCGTAAGTCCAGTGGTTTAGATGTAATTGAGGAAAAACGGAAATTATATAATAAATAATTATATTTATTAATTAATTATTCACACTAGCGAAAAATTATTTATACAAAAGTTGTAGGCATTGACGAACTCTACAAAAAAAATTCTATGCGTTTTTCTTCTAATTCCAGTACTCAACGAGTTAACCGTGATTAATCGACATTTTATTAGTACTGAGAAAATTCAACCAATTCCTCCGTAGAATCAGTTGAACTTTTGACAAAAAATTACGTTTTTCTTTAATTATTCCTAAACTGTTGGACCTACGAAGAAATTGCATAGAATCTTGTTTGTAGCTGACAACTAGACCTACGACTTTTATCTGAACCATTTTTCGCTAGCATCAATAATTAATGAGTAATTGACAATAAACGAAAAAACAGTTTTTTGAAAATTATTCATTAACTATTGATTGGAAAGAAAAATGTTTCGTATGAAAGTTGTAGCTCTCGACGGTATCTATAACTGTTGTTTCAAACATTTTTCGCTAGCTGCAAAAGCTAAGCAGTTATTTGCGAAGAACGAAAATTTCGATAAATCTGAAGGGGTGCCCCTTGGAAAAGTCTCGGAAAAATTGAAAATTTCTTTTTCTCGGAATTTCGAAAAATGTTTCCGACAAAAGTTGTAGTTCTAATTGTCAGCTACAAACAAGGTCAGCTGAAATAGTGGATGTTATCGCTAGGGGTAGTAGAGGAAAACACATCCACTCGGAATTTTCGGGAAAAAGGTCCTACCGTCCCCTTCCACCAGAAATTGGCACGATTTGGCGAATACCTGAGGACAATAACACTCTGTTAGTGGAGGGGGACGGTCAGGCCAATTTTGAGGCCCAGGCGCTTTCAAACAATGACATAGGCAAACTCTCCTCTCATCCCTTCGGAAAACCCTCATTTTCTATCTACTAGCAGCAAGAGTAACGTCGTGCGGAAAACGTGCTCTCCACGTGTTGGGATATATCAGGTATGTACGAAGTACGGAATCTTTACATAGAAAATACTAAGTGATCGTATAAGCGACGTACAAAATATTCTATGCGAAGTACTGCCAATCGGTAATTACACATTTTTCTCAAAAAAATTGTTAACCGCGTGTGAAAATATTTCCTAACTAAGCGCCTGAGTTGTTTCCTCGACCGCCTTTGTTGTGAGTGATAGAGCATTATTATCAGAAGTATTATAAAAAGCAAAGATAAAGCATTATAAATTATAATAAACGAGAAAATAGCATCAATGGCTCGGTTTGACGGTAATTAAATTAATAATTAGTGCCACGTTTGGGCAAATTCCGGTTTCCTATTTAAACACCCCGTGCTCATACCTCAAACGATTTTGGGCCAATTTCAATTGCACGTGGTGTGAATGGCACAAAGTCGTTTAAGATATGCGTACATTTCTTCCTACATGCAAAACAATTCAGATTCAGAGGATTCAAATTTAGTCTGGACTCCGCACGAATTACTCAACGTAGTTCATAATTCAATTACAGGAAATATGGTGTTGAAAACCGAAATACATGACCGAAGCTAAGAAAGTATTTAGTAAGTAAAACAATATCGTTGGCAATTTACCAAACGCTTAAACATTATTAAAATTAGCAGTAAAATACAATATATAAAAAACAAAACTGAGAGAAATCATTTGAACTTTCAGGTCGAGACTGAAGAGAAACGGGCCGCTGTGTCGCATCTTAACATTATCAACTAGTTTAAATAAATAATAAATCCAAGAGACATGAGTACAGATGAGCAGGATATGCGTGAAGGGAGCTATGAGCGGAGCTCGAAGATGGTGATCCGTGAAGAGGATCTACAGAGAGCAAATTATTTCATCCATAAGGCCCAATGGATAGAAGGATACTGTGTACTATGCGAGGCAATCGGCCGTGAGCACGATGAAACTGAGAAACTGCTTGAGACGAGAAGACGCTACGTTGACTACAAACTTCTAAAGACTGTGGAGACGCCGCTTCACCTCGCCGTGGTTTTTTGCGACGTAGTAATGACCAGAGCGATCATTAAAAGTGGAGCTGATATCAAAGCCAGGACCACGTCTAAATTAACACCGCTGCTCTTAGCTATTGTTAATTTGAGAACCAATTCGAAAATGAGAAACGGTGAGTCGATGCTTCATAGTATTTTGTGGATACTAATCCGACACGGAGCTAACATAGACGCCAGGACCGGAAGCGGACTAACGGCGTTGCATCTGGCCGCTGTAAGAGGACACCTGCTGAGCATGCAGGCTCTTTTAAACTTTGGCATCCATATCGACTCTCTTGACAACAACGGTAATACTGCTCTTCATCGTGCGTTGAAAGCTAGACAGTACAACGCCGTTCTGAAACTGATCAAAAACGGTTCAGACGTAACCGTTGTAAATAAGGACGAGCAGTCGGCGCTCCAGGTACTTAACAGGGACTACAGGCATACCATTATACATCACCAGTTAATAAAGATGCAGGTTCTCGACTTGTACGCGATTAAGTTGGACATACAGGGTTCGTGTGCCACTGCACGTAGACACTTGGAGTTGCTCGAGAGGTGCAAGCAAGAAGTGGAGAGGATGAAAAGTACAAAAATTGCCAACACCACCGCGACGTACTATGACATTCTAACGAAAAACGTGGATCAAGTGGTGCCATTGGCGAGGAATGAAGACATCGTTAAGGCCGTGAACGAGAGCCATTTAAGAAATTATCCTATCTACGCTGACATGATAAAAATTTATTTCAGGAAAGCTGTGCTACGAAGGGTGTTATACGACTTCGGCGATCGATTTATCTCCTATGTTATTCCTACGTTCTTACCAGTACCATACGTTCGTGGAATGATAATAGACAACCTCAGGAACGTGGATTTATTGGTGTTGGAAACTGTTTTGATTAAAAATTTTCATTCTAATAATGATATTACTGATTTATCTGATAATGATATACGTACACCATGTTACAAAATAAGTGAAACTGTGATATTAGTAATTATTTTACTCGTGTTCTTTAATATTTTGATACTAATAAATCGTCATTGTACATTTTACTTACGATGTTTATTATCTTCCCTTGTCATCTTCTAACTTCATTCCACAGCTGTTCCCCGTGGTATCAATCGATGGTATTCACAGAACGACTGGAAATATAATAGAGATAATACGTATAGAGTAGGTGAACCAGCAATTACACGTGAGAGGTAAGAAGAAAAAAGGGAAGAGAATCAGGGTAGTGACGCTATCTCGCTTGAATTCAAGCCATTCAAGAAAGAGAGTACCGCTGCCCTTATCCTTTCCCTTTTTCTAACGGTCTACCACTTTCACGACTGTCATGGGAAATAGGAATAATAGCAGAAGCTCAAGGTTACCTTCTCTCACTGACAACAAGAATTGCCGGTATTCACTCACTGTGACCACTCATTTCATCTCTACTTAAAAATGCGCCTGAACTGGATGTTACGTATTCAAAACGCGAGGTTAATAATTGAAATTAGTAATTGAATATGATACCGTTCGTTCACCGTCAATATATCAACGCGATCAAAATTAACAGCAATAAAGAAACAAAATGGACGTTAACCCATTCGCTACCAGCGCCGAATAAATAGAAATTCCGTCACGCGAGAAGGGGGGCTCCCTTCCCCTTTCTTCCCGCGATATTTTGCTCCCTACTACTATTCCCCTCCTGCATCTTCGTGGTATTATTGAGGGAAGAAAGGGAAAGGGAGTCCCACTCCTCGCGTGGGTCAATAATACAACGAAAATCAGTGATCTATAGATCCATGGAGACTATGTATAGATCACTGACGAAAATGCAGGAAGAGAATAGTAGTGGGGAAGAAAATATCGAGGGAAATGAGGGGAAGGGAGCCCCACTCCTCACTTGAGGGAACTGTTGAGTGTTGAGTGAACAATGAACACCCTCATTTCCTTCATTTCCTCTCTGTTAGCCGATGCCAGCTGATGCTACCAGTGATCACAGAATCGCCTGAACAGGAGACGTCCACGTGGTGAACGTACCGAATTCCAAAACACATCAGATTCAGAGAATTTAGATTGTTGAATTCCTGGTAAGTGTACATAATTAATTAACTGGAAATATATTTACTGAATTCATCATCGTGGCGGAGCGAACCTGAATACACAGTCGCATCCAGAATGGGATTTAGTAAGTGAGATATTGTTACCGGTAATTTAACAAATTCCTAACCTCTTGAGCACGGCCGAATTTTACGCGGGACTTTCTCTGCACGGCAGAATCCGACGCCAGTAGCTCGTAAGTAAACGGTATAACAACACTACGATGCGTGAAGGACAATGCTGTTTTGATGACATCAGCGAAACCCGCTATAGCAGCGCATCGTTTAAGAGGTTGAAAATTGTTAAAATTAACGGTAAGATATAGGATATAAAAGAGTAAGCGAGAGAATACATTGAGTATATTGAATTTTTAGGTCACTGAGAAGAACGGGCCACTGTGCTGCATTTTATTACCAATCAGCCTTGATAGACAACCAAAAGAAATGTACGAAATGTTTACACGTCAACGGTATATGCGTAAATGGAGCGCTAAGCCAAGCTTGGAGCTGGTCCGTGCCGTCCGTCAAGGAGATATAAACAAAGTCAAGAATTTGATTGGTGATGGTCCCCTGGAAAGCGGATACTTTTTACTACGCGAGGCTATCGACTTCGAGCATCGTGAACTTGTCCATTACCTTATCAGCAGAGGTGCCAGTGTTAACAGTGAAACGAACAATATCGAAACGCCACTCCACTTCGCGGTGATCATTCATGACATAGAAATCGCCAGGCTACTCATTAACGCTGGTGCTAACGTGAATGCAGCGAATGAAGATAACATGACTCCATTACACTATTCAACCAAAGGTAACATGTATGCCATGACTGCGTTGCTCTTAGAACATGGAGCCGATGTTAATGCGACAGACAGGTGGAAACAGACGCCGTTGAAATTCGCTGTTGAAAACAACAACATATCTAGCGTCAAGGCACTTTTAGAACATGGGGCTGATATAAATGCGAGGGATAAACTCGACCAAACACCGTTGGAACGTGCTATGAAAGGTGGTAAGATAGATATCATCATGGCTTTCCTAGAGAACGTGCCCGACATCAACGCGAAAGATGAATCTAACCGTACATCGTTGGAATATGCTATTGAAGATGGAAGCGTAGATATTGTCGAATTGTTTCTACAAAACGGGGCCGACATCAATACCAAAAATGCCCACGGTTCTACCCCGTTGCATGTCGCAGTTGCAAATTGCCGTTCAGACGTTGCTAGGTTGCTATTAAAGAGAAAGATTGATATTAATGTCGAGGACGAGATCGGCAGGAGTCCTCTTTACATCGCAATAAAGGAACGTCAATCAGATATTGCAGTAGATCTTCTGAAAGCAGGAGCCACTGTCCATTCTTTATCTGCTTCCAGGGAAGGCCGTGTATATTTACCGTTGCACATAGCTTGCGAAAATGGTATGTACGACGTCGTCAAGTTGCTTTTATCTAGTGGCGCCGACGTTAACTGTGTCACGGAATACAAACTCCATATTACGAAATTTGTTGGACAAGACGACAACGCCGAGGTGGAATGTGAAAAGGATGTGACGGCGCTTCATTTTGCTGTCTATGGGGAAAACAGAGAAGTCTGCAAATTGCTACTTGAAAAAGGAGCTGATGTGAACGCCAAGACCGCAAATGGATTAACCCCGCTGCATTTAGCTGCTGAGTGCCTACGCGAAGATATCGTACGATTCCTCTTAGAACATGGTGCCGATGTTAACGCGAAAACTAATGTGGGAGAGAAACCGTTGCATTTCGCTGCACGAGAAGGAATATTAGACATTTGTAAAAAACTTGTCGCAAAAGGAGCAGACGTGTATGCCAAAGACAATCGTGGAGCTATGGCGCTGCATCTGGCAGCTCAATACGGTCACGAACGTGTGGTTGAATTTCTTTTAGGCTCGGGCATCGATGTAAACTCCGTCGATAACGACCGTGTCACACCACTTCATCTTGCAGTCCGCGCTGTACAATATGATACAGTTCTGACTCTCGCCATACACGGTGCCGACGTTCACGTTCTTGACAAAGAGAAGAAAACGGTGCTCAAATTTATTAGCGATGTAGACTACAAGGGTACAAATATAAAAAATCAGCTAATTAAAATGCACGCTCTTAACTTGTACAGGAGTGGGTTTAAGTTGGAGGATGTGTGTACGATTACGGCGACTACGAAGTGGACATCAGTATTCGAGATGGAAAAAAAGTGTAGGAATGAGATACGGAGAATGAAAAACACAATAATTGAAAATACTAATGTAACATTCTATGATATCCTAACAAAATGCGTAGACAAATTAGCATCGTACTCGGGAAATGCAGATATTGTGAAGGTCATGAAACAGAATTGTTATAAGAAAGAATTTCCTTTGTACGCAGACATGATAAGAGGTTGTTTTAATAAAGGTATGGTACGAAAGAGGTTGTTAGAATCGTGCGGTCGATTTTTCCACCGTCGTTTGAGTGTACCTTATGATATGCCATACGACTGTATCGAGAGAATTACCGTCTACCTCAATAACACAGACTTAATGAATTTGATAGATAGTAATCCACTTCAATAACATAGATTTAATGAATTTCAAGGGTACGTTTTAGAAACCCTCGTTCTAACATCAACGTACTATGTAAAAATATAGGAAACACTGTGATACTTACTACGTAATTTTTTCATACGCGTCCAATAACATTTTCATAAGAATAAATAAGTATAGTGTGTTTCATTTACTATGTTTCTTGTCTTCCCTTTTCATAATGTAGCTTCACACTTAGCAGCTGTTCTCCTGTTCCAGCTTCACTTTCAACTTCACTTCCAGCTGTTAATGTCAATTATTTCTACTAACCGAGAGAATATTCTGTTCTTTCTTTCATTCTCTAACGAATATTTCACAAATTACACAATTGAATTTAGTGAAAACTTCTTTGTCATCTGCCTGTAACGCTTGTATTTTGACAAATATTGATAGCAATCGCAAATGCTTTCGCATAATTAGACAGTCCAGCAAAGATGTGAATTCTTTCCACTGTGAGGTGTAGACAATGTAGACAGTTGCAAGTTGTGTACAACCCAATTAAAAAACTACCAAAACTATGTATTAAAATATTAGAAATTATACGCGTTAAACCCTTGTGATCGAGAAAAACTGAATAATTTTATGAGCCTTACCCCTCTGTAGTTATAATTTTTTCTAAAAGTCATTGCTTCACATATAGGGCTATGTATCATACTTTATTACATGTCTTTTCATCTGTCATGCAGAATATTCTCAATCAATATGTCAGCTTGGTATTATATATTAGATATTTTAAACTTTTGGCAGAGATTTTTGGACTCATAAGTCTTCAAGCATTTCACGTTCTGTAGAAATTAATAATCCAATTCACAGGGAATCCATAATTCACAGGGAATTGAAATAATGAACCTGATTTTACTAGATTATCGTTGAAAAGTTTTGTTAGAAAATATTACAGTTAAAATATTGCGCATATTTTATCCCTTAGCCGATGAAGTTCATAACAACAATATGAAGAATAACATGAGCGAAAATGAAGTCCTCGAATCCTGTGGCCCGACTTATTCCAGAGAAGTGGTGTTTGTTCTGTGGGTTTGCCTGTAACCGCAAACAAACTGAAACAAGAAATTATAGAATTATATTAATAGATTTGTATATTTGATAGATTTGTATGGATTTCTTAACTGAATATTATAGTTGATAGAAAAATCCGGAGTTTAATCGGCAAGACGATTTTCTCGAAAGTCAGTTTGATTAAACTGATTGATAAGTAAATAAGAGAAAGGAAAATGAATGTTACTGAATAATAGAAACTGATGAAATAAGAATAATTAATAGGTACCTCCAAGGACAAAGCAGGAGACGGTGGAAATAAATCCTGACAGAAAACTGTTGAACGGGAACGTGCCGACGAGGCAACAGTATACAAACTGAATGACGCCCGTTAGGAACACGTAAAGTAGGTAAACGTCGATTATTTTAAGCCTCTTCGGCGTACTCTTCGTGTACACTTGCCAGAACTTTTCAATTACTGCCAACGCGGTCATTTTTCACCAGTTTCTTAACCACGGCTGCGGTGTGACGTTTCGAGGTTAGAATTGATACTCGTACGCGTGGCAGAATGACACCGGCCACGACACAACCTTCTATCACCTTCCATACAGATTCCGGACGTTCTGAATGAAGAAATCAGACGTCAACGAAGCGGCAAATTCAATATGGCGGCGTACGTGGGGATCACGACGCAAATGCGCGAGAGCTTCCCATATACGTCCGCCATGTTGAATTAGCGGCTTTGTACGCGTTCCATTATTTGAGTTATAGAGTATCCATTGTCCACACCTGTCTATGTATATGTATTATAATTATGACACCTGCCTACTGTCGTTTACTGTGTTTACACATCGATACTGACTATCGATAGGCCGTTTCATTAATTTCATCCGAGAATTCAAATTTCCGTATAAAAATTGTGAGATATCATATACAAACTGAGATCCTCGTGAAAACCGATATTTCTGTTTCATATTTGTTTGCCCGGCGATCGAAATGGAGATAATTAATTATACGTACGAGAAGTTCGCGATAATGCTTTATCAGCTTGTATCGTTTCAAACAGAAAGGAAAGAAGTAACCTAGAACTCTAATCTTTGCTTACTTAGCTTAATTCGCGCGTGTGAAGTGTAACGTGTATTTATTTGGTGCACCGTATCATAACATTGCAGAGAAGCCGCATTTGCTGAACAAGTGGAATTCTAAGCTGCATTATTCATCGTTTTCGGCAATACTGAAAGTAAGTCGATTCTTATTATATTTCCTTTCAGGTCTCGGGTGTCTTCGTTAGTAATAAGACGACGGGAATGGAAATATTCTTTTACTAATTATAATATTTAATTAAAAGGATTTTAGTCGCATCGCACTTCATTCGTTGGCCTTGCCTCTTGTTTATCCGGAATGCGTTTGCGTTGCTTATCTGACGAGCCGAGCTGCGAGTCCTTCGACTCTCAAGTTAATAATAGTAGATAATACGCAGAATTTGTCTAACGAAATGTTATTTACAAGCCGAGCGGATTTTTGAAACGGTTCATTCGCAGAAGGCTGGTTAACTCGGAATTAGACGGAGTACATCCCCGTTAATTTTTGGCGCCGACGAGGTTTTTTGGGCGGCCGCCAAGTATTCCTGCGACTTGGGAGTTTTCGGAATAAACCTCCCGAATTTAGAGGGTTTGGGGAGCGGCTAGAGATTGCGGCTAAAACTAAAAGCGCCGCGGCTTCCACGGTTTCGCGGTGATTCACCGTTCGCAGCCCGCGTCGCCCGTTTCTTTGCCAAATTACCGCTCGACACACTCATCAGTATGACATACGTATACAGGATGTCCCATAATTGCTGGCACAAGCAGCCAGCGGCTGACTCCATACAAAAAACTAGGTCGAAAATGTGGAATACGATTTTTCCACATCAGGCTTTGTTTTCGATACACAGGCTGGTCTACACAATCGGTTCACCCTTAATAACTTATCAAATATAAAAGTAAGTTCTTAAGTTCTAACTTCTAAGTATAAAAAAACTGTTTATTAGATTAGAAAATAATTATTAAGAGGATTTATTGTAGGACATAAAGTATTATAGCTTGCCTGAAAGAAACTCATAAAATACGCCTGTTTCTTGCCTCTAAAGTGACCTAATCCCTAAATTATATAATGATTAAAAACAATTTTTTAATCACTTACAACATTAAGTACTTTAAACATTACTTTTTTATAAAACTCGGCAATCTGATAATCAGAAGTGCTCACGCGGCGCTTAGATCCACTGCTACTTTTCCACTGTCGGCGGGCGCGTGCGCGCGGAACGCGCGTGTCGTATAAATAGAGTGGGTGAAAGTTCACAGAAGACAGTTCGCGAGAGCAAGTCACAGCGCGAAAGATAATTCGCCAGGTGCCTTTTGTTCGTGTCGCTAGGGAAGAGAGTGTTTAGTCCGTTGACTCCGCGGGAAGCCAACCTGTTAGTCCTGTTACGTCCGGCACGTCGGAGCGCAGAGAACAAACACTATTTCCCAAGCGCCTGAAACTAACGCAATAATAATTCTACTGACAGACGAGCGAGTAGAAGAAGAAGA
>SMSR01008974.1:0-14018 GCA_019453355.1 Ceratina japonica | reverse complement strand
CGGTGCGATGCTTTACAATCTCACGGCTTCGAGTTACGGGGCCTGAATCGCGAGGTGCAAATCCCGGGGATGGGATTCGAAACGCACGCCTCGCGAGTAAATATCGCCGCCCCGGTTTCCCGATCACTGATTTAAAACGATTTTTCTCCCCTCTTTCTCTGGGGCCGCCTTTGGTGAATGGACCAACGGTGGAAACTGTGTTCATCAAACGCGAGTTTTTTTCCCCACTCCCACCGCCTACTCTTTGTCGGTTATTATAGACGGAAATTTCGTTGGAGTTTCCAGGGGAAACTGAGTTCCCGTCGCGATTTCGATGAATCGATACGACGTCGAAAGACTTCCCAAAGAACTCGATAGAGTGAACGAAACTGGCTTAAGTAACTTGTATTACTTTTCTACTGTGCCGACGCAGTCGATTTCCAGTTACTCGTACGCGAGCATTGTGTGCGATTCTTAAGTTGCCTCGTTGGATTCTTGATAGCGGCTTGCTACGACTAATTCTTATCAATTAAATGATTCTTTACTCGAGACCTTGGTATTTCACTGAACAGACGATTAATTACATTAATAAGAAAGTTAATATTAGATTTATAACAATAAAAGGATTGAGGCTTTGTCTGACCATGAATTGACTTTACTACTTAAAATCGATTCAAAGCGGAATATTTCAAAATTAATTTACGAATTTGCTGAATGTACGTAATGACAGCGAATATATTTACCGTCAATGCTTTAATAAATATTTTCATTAAAAATAAAACACTATGAATTAATTGCAACCCCTAATAGAAAAGACTCCAAGAAATTTTTAAATGAAATTCAATGAAGAATTCGAGTTTGATTTGATTTTTTAACCATGTGAATTTCTAGATAAGACGTATAAAAATATATTATGTAAAGTAGTATATCAATTTGACTCGTATATTCTCGTGACAAGAACATGAAGTCTGGGGAGTGGCTAGGAGCCCCGGTTAAAAAGGCTCGGGGACAAATTTTCAGCGTTCCCGTCGGATTTATTGTCCGTGTCCAGGGATTTCCGCTTTAGAGACGATTCTTCTCGCGGCTTATCCCGACGGGACAACGTTTTATTTTTCGACCGCGGTTTTTCCTCGGCGTCCGTCTGCTTTTACGTCTCCTTGCCTCGGCCGGGAGAACCGAGGAGCTCGTAAAAAGGAAGAGGGACCGCGAACTCCCGCGCACTCGTCTCGTTTCAAAGGGCCATAATTAAGCTCGTAAACCGGGAATAAGCGACGGAGGAATTCTTCCGCGACTTTCGGACCGATTTCTGTCGAACGATCCGAAGAGTTTCAACTCTGAACTTCGTCAAAAAAATGTTTTATAAAAAACGGACGAAATTCGTTCCTGGATTTCTACCGACAAACCACGATTTTCGATTGTTCAATTGTTACGCAGTAATTAAGGAAATTCTTATACCACGGAATTTTTTAGAGCTCTCATTTATTTTTGATAAACCGGGGAAACTCGATCCGTTCCACGTTATTAAAAGTTGTAATACGCGACGGCCGCTGTATAATTCATGGTAAAACATAAAATGCAGTATTAACAAATGTTCATCCTCGTTAGACGCGGCGGTTATTGTTGCCGGAATAAATTTATCAAGCTTTAACTTGCCGCCGTCGTACAAAATGCATAATGTTATCACGTAATCAGTTGTAAATCTCGTTTATTTCGTCCCCGTTCGAAATTGCGTCCGCCCGTTTCTAACTTTTCCCGCGGACCTCGTTAATTCGTATTCCGAAACATTTTCATCTTCCGCAAACAAAAAAAATACCCGAAATCCAGCCGGACCGAATGAAAAGACCCCTCTGTATTTTTTATAAGAAACTTGATTGATGCGTTAGGATTATCGGGGAACCGATAGATTGTTTACGTTGCAAATTTATTAGAACTCCCCGCACATTTTTCACAGGAACGTGACACACTTTCTTTCACAGGAGTGAATTTAACTCTCGGTTTTTGTCACGCTCGCCCGCCGCTGAGCGATGGCATTTTTTTTTTGCAAAGGTAGTATCGCGATGCAATATAAAATATGCAAATTTGAATTTCGCGAAATTCGTCCTGGCTTCATTTTGCTTCCGGCCGCTGTAAAAATTGAATCGTTTTCAAGCCTGCAATTTCCGTTTCAAAAAATACGCCTCGCAGAATTCTAATTTATTTTATATGCAAATTTGCGGAAAAACTTCTTAAGATTAGTGGTAATCATCAGAATTATCATGGTTGGTTGAAATTGTTAAAGAATCCGATCTATGTCTTAAGGAAAAATCTTTGAACTGTTATTTTTGAAAGTAGGCACGTCTCTCAATCGTCTTAAAATTGTTCTCCAAACTGTTTGCTACGGTAATGAGGTCCGTTTGGAGGACGCCTACAAAATCGTTCCTTAATCGTGTTGGGATCATCGTTATTCTCTCCTCGTTTCCTTCTGAGAAACTCCGATGACAATAGAAAATCTCTCCATGCTCTAGTTTTCCGATCGGTAGTCAAAAATTGATTGATAGCGTTATTAAAAAATGTTATAAATATCCCGAGTCGAAAATTTAACTACTCGAGACTATTACTACTACTATTTTATCGACTCGGGATAAGAACGTTGTCGTTGGATGTAACTTTAAGATGTCCCAACCGTGTCCATTATTCCCTCGTTCTTTTTCTCGCTAAGGCCCCAATTCGTTTTGTGCTCGAAGGTATAATCATCCTTCTTTGCCCCTCTAATCTCTCGACTCTACTCGCCTCTTGAAAATTCTATTCTACCGGGATCTCGTCATCAGTAGGTACCCGCCACCACTTGCAGGTATTGGATTTTCATTTTTCTCGCGGTCTTTTCTTTTTTCCCTCGTTAACTCTTCTATCTCCTCTTTAAACCCGCCGACGTGGTACGAGCCCGCGTAAAATTCTTCAGATTCCCGAAGACTGTATCAACTTTCTCGTTACCCCGCGTTTCGTCAACTTCAACGACCTCGCAAATAATAACAGCGTCGTGCGTGTCGTAAAGAAAAATCGGTACACAATTTTTATCTTACCTGAAGCGTTTTATATATTAAATAATTATTATTTGGCCCGATTACGTCGATGTCGCGAATTAAAGAACACAAATCGTTTTTATTATCGAACATCGATAAACCGTTCGTTCGACGGCAACAGAGGGGAATTATGTTTTAATGTAACTATGTAGAAATAATCGCGGGATTTACAGGCGAAATACGATCGCACAAAGACGGGAAAAGATAGGCTCGTTATCAGTATTGGAGCGATCTCGCGGATATTTCTCTTTTGTCCCGCGTTGAAAACCGTGTGTGTACAATGGGCAACAATGGGAATACAAACAATCGAAAATCCGTGGTCGAATTTTATTCGCCGAAAACGGGGGAGGAGCTTTGCCGGGAGTGAAAGAGCCATTTTTTAGACGCGGGAGTTAACCAGATGAACGCTTTTTGTGAAAGGGACAATGGAAAAACGGGCTTCCCCCGGCTCGTTTTTTAAATAAAATATATCCACTGAAAAATAACTGAATTAATATGCCGGCATCGGAATGGAATTTTTTAACGGAACGGGCATGGACGGGGCGAAATAAATTTGTATTATCTATTAAAGAACGTTGCCGCAAAGAGAGGACTGTAAAACGTGTAATAGAATTTCACGTGAATTTCTCTGTTAAACCGCGTTCCATATTTTTCATCTTTCACGTCAAAATTTGCAGAACAATTGCTAAAAACGGAAATTGAAGATTGCCCAATTTTCTCTACGAACTAATTAAGTAAAAACTAATACACGCGAGAGGGGTCGGTCTTTGGAAAATTATGGCATCTGTAACTGATGGTTAAAGTTGTGGAAAATGATCCAGTGGCTGTTTGAAGGGTACGGTTAAGCGGTTCTTTCGGAACGAATGGCCCACGGACGGCTGTAAATCTCCCGGCTCGTTAAATTATTCCGTGTTCCCGTTCGCTCTCGGGCGGGTGATTAACAGGCTCCTTTGAGGATCGGTGGCAGCCGGTGTCCGTCTTATTTACAGACTCCCTGAAACACGGGGCTCGGAAAAAGGCGATCAATGACGCTATAATCGATCTCCGATATATTTGTCGACCGGTTCATTAAATATTTTACACGTCCTTTAAAGGAGATTGCTCGCCGAGTCCCGATAAATCCTCCGCGCGTTCGCATTTTACTAAATCATAAGAGATAAGCCCGGGGAGAAGGCAATAAAAAATATTTCTAATCGACGAGCCTGTGCTCCGTGTGGAACGGTCCTTTTTCCGCTTGCGCCGTTTTGAATCGGGGACGCGATCGTTGACCGATGCGTCGAAGCGGATAAAGATAAGAAGGGAACGATCCGCTGCGGATTTCCTATTGCTGGCCCGTTCGAATCGATGATTCGACTTGTTTTTCTCCGCGTTACGTCATAAGTTGCTTCCGGGCTGCTGGCGCGATCTTCTCTAGCCAGAAAAATTACACACCCGGAATCGCCTCTTATATTCAATAAATCCCTTTTAAGGTAGTTGTTGCCCAAGATAGCTTAACGAAATAGATCCATTTATTGGGAGTCGATCAAAATTAATTGTTATTTCTAAACAAATGAAAATTGGGGAAATTAATGTTGTAGATAAAACGTGTTTATATATATATAGTATTTGCAATAATTGAACATAGTTAAGGTAGTTGTTGCCCAATATAAGTCAAAACAAAGTTTAAAACTAAAAATACAAGATTTTTTATGTATTAAAAAACCATACATTAAGAAAGATGAATTTTAGTTATTATATTATATTAGACAATGAAAAAATAAGTATTTTCAACAAGAATTATACTCTCGTATGATTCAAGTAGTTAACGATATTTTGGAGGTATATGAAAACGTTCAGAAATTCTTGAAACGTTAACAAAACATAGTTTTTACTATATTAAAGCAATTATCAAAGTTTGGGTTCGATTCACTTCATCGTTTAAAAATTATAGCAATTTATTTTCTTCAAGTTGAAGTCAGAGGGTACAATTATTCAAAAAAGTTACATAGAATTTTTTCTAATATTAACAAAATTTGATTAAAAAACCAGTATAAGGAGCAATTCACTAATTAAACAAAAGCTTTCGGAATTAATTTATATTTTTAATACAAAATATACATCATAAATATCCTTCATTGCCAATAATACGAATTTCATTTTAGGAAACGACTACCTCTTCTAACTAACTAACTAACCGACTAACAATTCATTTCCTCGAAGTTTTACAATAAAACAACGAATGTTTTATGTATTATAGAATAATTGTTCGCCATTAAAAAATGTAAAGCAGAAAATCGGCGTTGCGTTCAGTCAATGATTTCCGCCGCGATTTAATTCCGTTAATTCGCGATTACCCGGAACGTATGCATCGCGAAACGATTCCGTGTTCGACCGTTTTTCACGGTGATGCTCGCCGGCGCAATAGCCGTTCGTCGCGTTCGAAGAGTTACGCACGTTTCGAAATTTGTCCCGACGCCGCCGGATAAATAATACTAAGCGCCGTGTTACGGCCGGAGATTTAATTAATTTTCATGGTTTGCGTTATAACGCGGTCGTAATAACGGAAAACTCGATTCGCCCCGTCGAGATACGGCCGCGTGTACCTGTGTACGTCGTCGCGGAGCCCGGCATTGAGAGCGCACGCATTTATCTATGTAAAACGCAATATTGATTCGACCCGCTGCGAAACTACAATTGTTTGCTCGATATTGTGCCCTTTTCACTTTTTCCATCGGCCGGGCAGCGATAATGGTCTTTTTCTCTATCGTCCAGCCGATTCCGCGAACCCCCGGCAACTGCAAATTTTCATTCCTCGGGAAACGATCCACCGGGGACGAAACATTTATATTCGTTTCCATACGATGAAAAATAATCACCGGTGTTTAACTTTTTCATGGATTCCCGATCTCTGCACGGATGCGTGTACATCGTACGTTCTAAAACAAATATGTTGTGTACGTATCCTTTATTGTCCCCCTGAGGGTTGCATCGATTTCCATTTCGTCCAATAAAATTATTCTCTTGTCTATTCCCGTTGCTTGACTATCAACCGTGCTGTCTTCTTCACCCTCTTTCTAACTTCCTGAGATTCTCTGCAGTTTCTATTCTCCATTCCTGAATCTAACAATCCTTGAATTTCATAGTTGCGCGAGCTTGTTATAACGGATATATTATTCAAATATTAAATAGGTTAGTGGGAACAAATATGGTTTAACAATTCAACCGATCCGTTTATCGTACAATTAGATAGTCAAATATTGATCGACGAGATTCATAACTGATTTAATTCTATATGAAATTGTGCATCAATGCGATTACTACGATAATACGTTATTCTAATCTGATAGCGTTTACATGAAATTTATCAACAGTTGACAAAATCGCTGTTGTAAGCTTTGGGAGTAAATGTTAATATCAATTGCGGCTAACTACAGTTCCATGTCCAGCATAATATAAATTTATTTATAATATACGATTTGAAAGAATTTCTAATGGTTTTTGGTTGGGTTTCTTATGGAATTTCTAATGGGTTTCTTTAAAGTTGTTTTTTTATTTTTGTTGCAGCCAACCATTTTCGGCACCGTGGCCTCGGACCTGAACCCGAAGGATGGCAACAGTCGAAGGGTGAGTTTCATACACATTTCCAACAATTTTAATAATAAATTAAAACTCGCGTTTCATTTCTGTCGGATTCCGGTTTAAATTGATATCAGCGACACGAAACAATTTGTTATTCGAGACCGATGCTACAAAATATTCCATTAAAACATTTTTAAGAGTTTTTCACGTGAAAATAATAAGTTCACATTGCACAGTAATTGATAATTAAATAATGGCAGCAATTAGTCGTCGTTTCGTTATTACAGAGAGGCAAGCTGTTATTTTGCACAAAATATTTTTTATGTTATGATTGTATCGATGGTAATGAACTTTTATTAAGTAAATATGAATTTTGTTAATATTTTCAAAAGTACCCGAGTCAAAAGATTAATCATGGTTTGAACCTATTTGTCCTACAGAAGGATATGGAGGTCGAAATCATATCTTGAGCATAGGAGAGTAAGAGTAAATTTCACTCTAATTTGAACCTATAAAAAATCTTATAAACCCTTAAATAGACCTTCAGGTTCCCATGTCTTGCTTGGACAACTAAATTCTAACTACTTTCGTGAACGAACTGAAGGTTCTTAAGGCCTAAAATATAATTTGAGATTTTTTTAGGGACTTATAGGTTCTGATTAGTGTTATATCAAATATTAAGTTCTGAGATAACTCTACTAGTTCTACTTTTTAGATCTAACAGACCTAAACTGGGGTACATTTAGGTTTAGAAGATTCAAATTATAGTTAAATTTTCGACTCGGGTACTTTGAGAATTGTATCGATTTTGGAAATAGGAGAGGAGCAGATGTTCTGAGAACTGTCGGAGAGATAAAACTGGGAAAGGGAGATCTGGGTATTGTTCCTTGCAGCCCGGTTCTCTCGCGAGAGTCTCGCACGATAATGGGTAAAAATTGCCGTTAAGACCCCGTCTTCCTCTTCTTCTCTCTAAACGCTCGAAGATAGAGCGCGTCGTGGCATTCTAATTAAAAGTAACTGCCACGCCACGCCGCCAAGCCGAGGCGACTCCCTCGAAACCCTTTCCGCGAGACCCTCGACGCGCAAAGCTACCCTCGCGACGGGCATAAATTCTTCCTGATTGCGAAATCATGCAGAATACCGGGCGTCCCGGCGCCCGCACCGTTTGCGGCGAAGCTGCTCCTTGTTTTCGAGAAATTCTCGTATCCCTCGTACCTCTCTTTTATTATTTAAAACCGGTTTTCCAATCGCCGATCGCGTATTTATGGGCGACGTTAATTTCACGGACAATTAAAAGGCAAATTGAATTCGTTAAAACACAATTCGAAAACCAATTACAAAATGTAAAATGAAATTGTGAGAGAACGATGATGCGATGAGATTTAAAAAAAAACATGTGAACGATACTCGATTAACTTTTAATTAAATCCAGCCGCGGGGACAAGGGGGGGCATTCTGCTCTCAGAAATAGGTGGAAAAGGGATTTGTTTGTTATTCGAGTTTCGTTACCATGAAAATGGAATTTGCAAATTGATGCAGTTTGCACGATTCATTTTTAACAGTAACGAAGTAGTCCTTCACGGAAAACCTCGCTCTGTTTATTCTTTGGTAAAAAATTTAATTGTACATTTACGCAATAAATGTCTCTTCAGATTTTTACGTTCGTTCGATCGATCGCTGAGCAGAATAAAAATCTGCGGTCTATTCGCAGTAACGGCAGGTTTTCCCCGGGTAATTGGACAATTGGAAAGATTTAGTATGCCAAAATTCGGGGTCAGGTTGTAACGAACTCGCGAATTAGAACGGATCATGCTGACTTAGCGAAATAACAAGGCTAGCGTTTCGATTAGATTAGTTTTCGGCTCGCGTACACACGTTCCGCAAACTGTAACAATATTTATCTCCGGCCGCGCGCGGGTCGCGCGGTATCAGAGAAAAAATACTGGTCAAACCGGCGGAAAAATTGGATTAATAAACTGCAGACGTGAGAGAGCAAATGTAAACTGGATATCGTTCCTCGATATTTGAACATTTCTCGAACGGCAACAGAGCAGTCCAGGCAACGATTAACAGAATTTCACCCTCTAATTAGACCGCGGATTTTTGGGCAAAACACTCGTGACATCATTTCTAAAAATGTTATTTATATACACTTGCCGTCCCGAGAGAGTACGGCATCCTAAAAAAATCTTATAAATCCTCCGAGATATCCTATCTTAAAAAAATCTTATAAACCCTTAAATAGGTCTTCAGATTCCCATCTCTTGCTTGGACAATTAAATTATAATTACTTTCGTGAACGAACTGAAAGTTCTTAAGGCCTAAAATATAATTTGAGATTTTTTTAGGGACTTATAGGTTCTGAGATAACTCTACTAGCTCTACTTATAAGTTCTGAGATAACTCTACTAGTTCTACTTTTTAGATTTAATAGACCTAAACTGAGATACATTTAGGTTTAGAAGATTCAAATTATAGTTAAATTTTCGACTCGGGGTGGGAACACAGCATGAGAAGACCGTCTCAGGCGTCACTGATAAACAAGAATTATCGTCTGCAACGAGTGGGATTGCATTGGGAAGTGATAAACAGAAGGGGTCCTACTCTCTCGGGGCGGCGTGCATAGGTACAGATTTATTTTAAATGCACGAAGTCTGGTCGTAAGGACGCGTGGATTTGCATTAGGTTTGTACAAATTGGACTATGCGATTGAAAGCGGAGTAAGTGTTGTTCGGTGTCGCGGTAAAAGTTGGTCGAATGGGTTAAATTCATGAATGTTAGATGGCTGTTAGCTCCACGGGTACGCGTGTCGTTCCCATCGAAACGTATCAGAATCCTCCGGCCGGACGAACCGAACCGAACCGAATCGAATCGATTTCGATGAATATTTAATTCCACGACTGTGCGCGACCTCGCGACACGTTTTCTCTCCTGAGGGCGAGAATATTGCTTCCGCTACCAGGTTTGAACGGTCCGGATTGTTACCCGATAAAAAATCGTTCGCCATGCATCCGTAAATAGAGTCCCGGGCAACCCGTGGTTTCAAATTTCATGCCCGGTTGTAATGCCCTCCCTGTACGCGTTTGATCTACGAAACAATCGCTGCACGGCGCTATTCCGCCGTATGCAATAATGCATTTTTTATACGATTTTTTTTGTTGAACTCTCAGCTTAAAGAGTCGACGCGCCGCATGAATGTCTGCCGGGATTTCGCATCGAACCGTGCCGCGGTTTTGTTATCGCAGTCCCTACAACGCAGCCCGCGTTATTAAATGGAATCAAATATTCGTAGCATCCGGCTGAAAAGAAAAACGCAGGAATAGTTTTGTACGACAACAAAGCTGGACGTTTTTGACTGCGAAATGCCGCCCGCAGTTTGGTAAACGATCATATTTTCCAGTCTATTATTTATGACTGTGAGCGTTCATAATTACTGCCTCGACCGACGTCCGCGCGCGATGATCGTTTTCAAACACGGCCAAACAACTCTTTTGTCTCGTACAGAGTGGAAATATTTGCAGTAATACGCAATCAAACGAGTACATTTTTCTGTTCTTATTGACTTACAATTGAGCCCTTCATTGCACAAGTCAATCAAATCCGTAAAACAAAAAGTGAGGAAGATGAAATAATGTATATTGGTTTACGAAATTCCTTTTATAATATAAATTCAAATAAAAAATATTAATTGCTTTTATGTTTGGGAATATTTGTATAAATATAAAGAGTTATGATTGTACCAGTTAAAAAATAAAAAAAACCCTCAATTAAGCTCAAAAATAGCTCAGTTGCGTATCAACAACTGTAACCATCTGTTATTTGCAACGTAATATGGACTGCAGATTTTTATGCAACGAGTCCGTATCTGTAGCGCATGTTTCCCATCTCTAATTTTTTATGCAAGATTTCTGATGCAATACTTTGAAACAATTTTTGCGCGAACGGTTCCGCTTGTTTGCACGTAGCCGCGTTATTCAGGGCGCAAAAATCAACAGCTGTAGGTGCGGGCGGCGTCGATATATAAATTGGAGAACGGTGCCGGGCTTGAAAAATAAGGATAAGTGGAAAGGGGGAGTCGGTGAATGATTTCCACGTTATATTTGTGGAAGGTAAATATCGAACGGGAGAGCCCGGTTTCGTTATGAATATAAATGTCGGTCCCCGCCTTTCGTGCCGCCGTGCTTCCGTCTAATAAATAGCGAACGGCCCGGAAGCTTAAGCGCCATTGTGTCCCCCCGATTATTGCGGAAATTCGCCTCGTATCGCCCAGATACAGCGGAAAATCTGTCGATTATCGCCGAATCGGTGAAAATTGTATCTTCTCGCGCTGTGCGCCCCCCCGCGGCTCGCCCCGTCGATTTATGGTATCGCGCTTCCAAGCTTCGCGGCTAAACTGCTTTTCGACCTTCTATCTTCAAAACGGTAGTCTGCTCCCGGCAGATAAAACAAACTGTTATGGGACGTTTGATGAAAGGGGCGATCGGAAACTTTTGCCGGCCGTCCACGCTCGTTGCGAAACGTTCCGCGATTACCGATAATAGACGATATCGTTTTCATCGCACCTCCCTAATACGATTTTTTTCGACGCCGCGGCACGGTCGATTAATCTACATCAGTGCGGGATAAAAATGAGGAATTAATCGTCGACGTCCGCACCTGCGGGTCGCCGATTAATTTCGTTTCCGACGAGTACGAGATCGTAAAACAATGCGGCTTTGACGAGTAACTTTGCCCGTTGACGAGCGCGTCACTTCAACGAAATTACTTTTTTTTTTTCTCTCCCCCTCGTCCTCGCGTCGTGATTTATGAAATATCCGTCGCCGGTGACGTCGGATTAACGGGATAGGAATAATTACTTTGACGTCGATCGAATCCCGTTTCACTGGGTAAAAAAATTTCAATCGCGTATAATGGGAGCTTAAATATAAATTCTGCTCTTCTATATTTTGTCCGGCATTCAAATTTATTATTCACAGGATAAAGTGCGGTCCAAGTCCTCGAAGTTCCGTGTTCGCTCGACACTTCCCGTCGGCCGGCGTCGTATAAAGTCCCTTCTATACGGTTAACGAAGTTCGAACTTTCGGTAGTAATGAACTTTATCGAAAACGTTCGAAGGAAACGCGATCGCCAGTTTGAGCGGCGTTCAGCCGTCCTTTGACAGTCTCCACGGAGCACGTCTCGACCGAGTCCTGTCCTATCTCGACCGTCTATGAATTGGTCGAATCAAATCACTTCCATCGAGGCTGTCCGGCAATACATACCGCAGTAAGAGCATCGACGTAAAATTGTTCAGAGGATCGAATTTCGTAATTGAGACCGGATCAGAAAATCGCGGAATCATTGAACGTCGCCGATTGCGTCAGCGTCACAAAAATGATTTTAATAACCGATTTCACTGCGTCATTTTAATAGACGGTTTCGGTGCGTTCGGACGTGCGGCACACGGGCCGTGTTGGTAGGTACACTCTAATTAAATTTCATACGCGGCGAGGAACATTTCATATGCGGCAACCGAATAGAGGGATGATCATTATTAGCAGAGCGTTCGGCATTGAAATTCACCGGGTATCCCCGGCATTGGAAAAAGTAAATCCGCGGGCGTACATTCATGATCCACGAGCAAATCAACGGGTCAATAGGACACACAGGCTCTGGATCCTTAATAACGACCGCTGCCGCTAATAACCGCAAAAGCACGAAATTCTCGTCGGACGAGATTGACCCAGAATCGGGAACGGGTTGGTAAACAGGCGGGGAATAGGGGCAAACAGTACGAGTTTTTCGGCTTCGCCCTGTTATGCCCGCCGACGTCGACGCGAATTCTCTACGTACAAATTTATTCGACGTTCATCCAATTTTTATATTCATCTCCTTAACCCTTTGTCTCTCTTCATACTTCCGACTGAGGGGAATATGATACGGTATCGAGCACCCCGTTAAATATTACAAATGGAGTTTCGTGAAATTTCCTCGGACGCGACTCCCGAAATCGGTCGACGGCTGTTTAAGTCCCGCGGTGAAACGGTGAACGTTCAATTTTCTGCCCACTGGCCGTCCCTCCCGTTCGAACGGTTAATCGCGCGCAAAGCTGTTCAACATCCCGGCTGCACACGTCGTGCACATACACGTGTACCGTGTGCACGGGTGGGCGTGCAAGCCACCGGATGATGACGGTACCGTGGCGCGAAACGGGGATCGGGATTGTGGAACGACGCGGCGCGACGCGTCAATCACATTTGATATCATCGTTGCCGTCGGCTCGCCTTCCTGCTACCTACGGCGCGATCGCCGCAGATTACAATGCGCCGGCTGTATATATTGTACCGTCGATTGAGTGGCGAGGAGAAACGTGGACGAGGGTTTCGGCCGGCCGGGAGATGGATGGAGGATCCCCCGGCGCCGCCGCGGCGTAACGCTCGATTCATCTTGCAATTAATTCTGACCCCGAACCTCGATTACCCCATTTTCTTCGCGTGCTCGCTCGTAAACGGCTGAACCCGAGTCGAAATTTTAATTCTGATTTAAACCTCTTAGTTCTACACAAGGTTTTGGAGGTCTAAAGTGAAATTGTATGATAGAGATTTTTTCATAAGCATTAAAGTCTTATTATGACCTCGAGGATAAAATGTTCAATTAAATAAATCGTGAACGGGGGACGTTTCCCTAACACGGTTTACCGGGAATTACTCGCCGTGGGAATCTGCGTTCGTTTTCAAAGTAGATAGAGGCGCGAGCGCGCGGAACGGGGAAGTTTATCGAAACGCGATCCGGCCGTTCGCACGAAGTGCCGCGGTGAATGCATCGTCGCGAATTTCCTTGCACTGCCGCGCCACCGGCACCGTTGATTTTCATACGCGCGTTTCGTTGCGAATTCAATAATTTATGCTTTGGTTAGTCTTTGACGGGATTTATCAAACAACTGTCGCGCGCGTCTAATTACGAGTTCGATAATTCGCGAAGCCCGTCAACGTTTAAACGCGTATCAGATTCGGTAACGCGATCTGGAATTTAATAATAGACAAAGCCGTGCCGTACGTACACGCCCGGATCGGCGCCGTGGCTGTTAATTAAAGCTGACGTTAAACGAAGCTGTAAATTAATTAAATAACATCGACCGGGTTGTTACCCCGGACCTACATTTGTACGCGACTTCTTGTTGCGCAGAAATTCGGGCTAAACCGCTCGAAGAACAACGCCGCATTCAACTAATCGGAGTGATATTAAATTATTACGAACCGCGGGGCCACGGCAACATTTATCAGCAATTCCGTGGCCCGACAAAACACTTCGATATGCGCGCGCTACGATATTTATGTCTCCTTCAGGGCTTCGAGTTTAATCTTCCTCCTCCGGCCGGCTCGCGAAATTTCCCGCACGAACTTTCGCGCAAATTCTATCCAAAAACGAATTAATTAACGCGAA
>SMSR01008971.1:82298-100162 GCA_019453355.1 Ceratina japonica | reverse complement strand
ACGCGTTTATTTGCGTGGGAGGCGATAACAATTTTTGTTAAGTCGTTCGGCGCGCAAAGGCATAATCAGTTTGATTAGTACAGTATGGGACAGTGAAGTTTAGCTAGTCCTTGCGTATGTGTGCGTCTTGTAGCGAAAAACATTGATATTTCAATATGTATATNGCGATCGCGACGAGATTTTATGTATCGCATATCAATATTATACAAAGCGATGACGCGACAGCTTAACGTTATTAAAATCGACTTGGCGACCGACTGTGCCATTTCGACGATGTTACCGTCGATCCGTTGAACGTGAGCGACGAACATCGACTCCCAATTCAATTTATTCATTTATTCATTTATTTATTCATAATAAAATACGGGCAAAAATACCGAAAGTACAAATGCGAGAAAGAAGGCTGGTTGACAATCACCATGTAATATTATTACATATATCGCTCAGAAAAAACAAAACAGAATAATATCTTTTATATCCAAATAAAAGTTCACGCAATAAACAAACACAAAGCAAAGAGACAAAAAGAATAAAATAATTTATCTCAGCATTCACGTTTAGAGGTTTTCGTCTCTGTGTCGCTCCCTTCGAATTTTGAAATTCTCCCTAAGTTAATCGTTAATCGTCGCGTTCCGGACACCACTGGGAGATAAATAAATTCGGGCGATGGAGAAAGGCTCGCGAGGCAGGTAGCCGGAAGCGAGCGATCGCGATCTCGCATCTCGCCGAGGGTGGTCCGCCGGTGTCTGTTTCGTCTCTGAATCGCTGCCGAGAGTCATCGAACGTAATATCATCATTATGCCGCGGGGTCCCACAGATGCGTCGCCGCGGGGACACGGGTTTTGTGTTGCGGTTACCAACATCCGTTCGACTAAGGGCGGAAAAGAAATGGCTGACGGAACCCCGCGGGTTTGGATACTCTCGTTTGCTGCCACTGTCGACAACCACCGTGATCTGTTTCCCGCACGGAGTTCCCCCTTCGATCCCTGCCGTTCCTGTAGACACCATTACCTGTGACGTACGCGAGGTGAGGATGCGGGACAAATTGGGGTGTCTTCTCCAACGAATTTTACTATTTAGGCTCGCGCGAAAATCGTCGGTCGAACGACGCAAACGGCTGTATAAAAATTCCATTCGACGAACGGTACCGGTCTTATCGCGGATCGATTATTTTTAACTCGTGTATAAATTCGTGTTGTCATCGAAAACAGAACTTGATGTATCGCGATTGCGAATATCGGCCTAATCTGTTCTGCGAAACTTCGGTTGCAAATTAAAGGCATGTTCCGAAATAAAAATAGAGATCGCTTATCTAATCTGCGACACTTAAAATCGTATATTATTCGCATGTGGCAATATTCTTTTCGATACTATTAGTCAAGGTCGTGGTACGTTTCATCCTCAAAAATGTTCTATAGGAACTTAACTTGTCAGGTATAAAAAATATCCTGTGCAATTTTCTCCTGGCGGTGGAAGAAATTGATCGATTAGTCCTGAAGTATCAGAGATTGAAAGAAATTGTATACGACCTTTTTTGTAGGAAATAGTAGTACCTACAACTTTTATTCGAAGCATTTTTCGAAATTCCGAAAAATAAAAATTTTCAATTTTTCCGAGATTTTTCCAGGGGTACCCCTTCAGATTCTTCGAAATTTTCGATTTTTACCAATAACTGCTTACCTGTTGCCGTTAGCGAAAAATGTTTGAAACGGAAGTTACAGGTACCATGAAAAGCTACAATTTTCATCGGAAAAATTTTTTTCTAACGTCAATGATTAATGAGTAATTTGCAAAAACCGATTTTCTCGTTTTTTATCAATTACTCGTTAAATATTGAATCTAGCGAAAAATGTTTCACACAAGAGTTGTAGCTCTAGTCGTTAGCTACAAATAAGGTCATATGCACTTTTCCCGTAGATCCAACGATTTAGGAATAATTGAGGAAAAACGAAATTTTTTGCCAGAAGTTCGCTGTTTCGACAGTAAGACAGCAAGATTTTATCAGTACTGCTAAAATGACAATTAATCGTACTTAACTCCTTAAATACTGGTGTTAGACGAAAAATGCATACAATCTTTTTTGTAGAGGACATCAGTACCAATAACTTTTATATAAAAATTTTTTCGCTAACGTCAATAATTAATTTAATAAATAAAATTGCTTATTGCAAAAACTTGTTCTTCGACATTTCGATGGTTGTGCGATTTTGTTATGCGCACTTATTACACTTTTGGACAGAGTGAACCTACCGTTCTTTCTTAGAAAATTCGTTTGACAGTTTCCAAATTCACGATTGTTCCCAAACCTCGATCACCGTCGCCTGTGAAGGAATTTCGCAGCGCTCGGCGATTTTTATCATGCTCGAGCCACTGATCGTCCTAACAGTATTAAATTGCTTTTTCATGTTCAGTTCGACGGTGACAACGTGCGCTTTATGGTAATAATAATTCAATAAACGATCCTTTACACATTTAACCCAACTTGGAATCGACTTACGCAGGTGGCAATACAGGAGTCACCGTTGTTGCTTCAGAAAAGACTCAACTCAGCAGAACACCAAACGTAATTCATCAAGACCGAAGAACAACAATAACGACAATAATAACAATAATAACAACAATGACGGTAATAGCAACAACTCTTTGACCACGAAAAAGTCAGGATATTCGAAGCGGGATGATCGTAGTAAATCGAATTCTACCGTCAGCCACGAAAACGACGCGCACAGGTGCAGGAGAAATTCGAGGCAGAAGCCGAAGACTGCCAAGTATCTCGTTCACAGCAAGACGCCCAGCGACGAACGACTTTCCTCCTTGTAAACAACTCGTACATTATAGATTTTCGTTTCTCTTTCTTACGAAAATGATTTTTTTTTCAGAGAGATCGTGGAGAGTTGGGAACTGGAGGACGGAGCGAGGATGTCAGAGGCGTCGCAGACCGGGACTGAAACAAAACCGGCTGTTGTGATGGAGTACTCGACTGTACAGAAGATCGTCCAGATCCTGGACGACGACACGGACCTGACTGCTACTAAGATGGTCATCAAGGACCTCGCTGCCAGGCAGAACGCCGACGAGAAGAAGGAGTACGTGATCGTGCGCGACGATCCACCTTCGTTCGAGTCTCGATCCGAATACGCGCCGGTGACTCAGGTCCAGTTCGTCGAGTAAAATTCGTCAAATCTGTCCATCGTAATTGTACTTTAATCGATGTCTGCTCGGTGCCTAATGTTTTGCTTGTATACGTGCGTCAAATAAATTTCGAATAGAACAAACCAAATTGTATTTGCAATTGAAAACGAGGAATTACAACGTTGTTATAATAGAAATTTTTTAATTGCGTAATAAGGTTTTCATCGTCGATGAGATTCTCTTCGGTTCGATTCTCATCTCGATCCGGACGGTCTGTCCGATTCCTCCGTCGACGATTCTCCTTTTCTCGTCACTCGGTATCTACAATTTTGAGGTTTTTCGTTGGAGAGATCGGCCCCGCGAGATTTATGGTACACGAGAGCTTCGGTGGAGCTCAGACAGCATTGAACGATTTGTGAAATTTTCTTCTTTTCTCCCTTCGTCCTTCGCCGATCGCCAAACTCGCTCGAGTCGACATCCCTCACGTTGACCAGGTGCGGAAAACTGGAAAACGATGACTGTCTCAAGTCAGATGCAGGATTGACACCGAGAATAATACCGTTTTACCATGTGGAGAACAGAATGCACCAAATGCAACTTATGCAAGCGCTATTGCATACGGTGAGGCAATCGAACATTTCGTAAACGCTTCCCTGCGGTACCGTCGACCTTTCGTCTAAATGTACCCTACATCCTCGTTCAACCGTTCAAATTTAAGGAGTCGCTGCGTCGACGGAACGCTGCGAACTTCCGCCGGAAAATGTATCGATTCGATCTCGAATTTTGAGTCACTCGCACGTTCGTTCAATCGAAATCGTTCTATACGTAATAAGTAAAGTAAATAGGAGATGTGGAAGTTTTCAAATTTGGTATTTAAGTCTGGGCTGGTATTCATAATTATTACTTATTTTTAAGATCGTTTTAAGTATCTCTGTTGCTTGTGCTATCTCTGTCTATCCAATATTTTCAGTTCTTTTCTTGTATAGGAAAGAAGTACTTAAGCAAATGACTATTTATTTATTTCATAATATGCGGGCAATAATACCCAAAGTACATAACGCGAGAAAAAGGGTTGATTGACGGTCGCCATGTAATATTACTACATATATATCGCTCAGAAAATAGAATAATATATTTTACATCAAAATAAAAGTTCACGCAATAAACGAAAATAAAATAAAAGTTCACGCAATAAACGAAAACAAAATAAAAATATATAATTATAACAATATAAATAGAAAACAAAAAGAATAAAATAAGATAAAAAAGAAGAAAAAATAAAAATAGCTAATGTACAATTCAAGGTACAGAGTCTGGCTAATCCCTGAACCAGTATAGAAGTCTCCTTTTAAATTGATCAGGTGAACCTGAGTAAATGTCCACATAAGGAGTAATGTCATTCATTAGTGAGCAAATTCTGGTGATAGGATCAGTGAAGCCCAGATTTTTAAGCCCAAATGCTTAAGACGATCTTAAAAATAAGTAACGACTATGAATATCGGCCCTAGACACCCGATGGGAACATATTCCGAATGCATCGACGTCATAGATTGAACAGACGAAATCTAAGAGTCTTCCCCAGGTAAAAAGGGGTAAAACGGTAAAATATACAAATAAATCTACACATTTACTATGTTTCTCTTCCGCAACGGAGGAAAGACTGTTCTTCATGGCGCGGAACCCATTCCTTGTCGTTGTACTCGATACAATCGACGAGTCTTCTTCGAAGGTGAACAGAGAAAAGACGTAAGTACAGTCGGTCTCCTACGTTCTACGTGATTACGTGAATTACGCCGTTCCGTCACGCTTTTTTCGTCAGCGATAGTGGGGAAGACACGCGTTTGGTACCAGAGGACCAGGCCGAGGAATCGGGCTGCTTCGTCCAGGAACTGCAGTTTTACCTCGACTCCCACGCGTTGCACACGTGAAATATATTTTACAATTAGTCGAATCTCCGATCGATCGCTCGTTACTATCCTGTTCTAACGATCAAGGACTCGAGGAGGTCTTGAGCTCGAACTCGAAACCGGTAAGTAATTTATTTACTACTCTGTGCAGCCTCGTCGACGACGAACTCGTCGAGATCTATAGATCGTTTCAGAAGTACAGAGATAGAATTACAGAGTAATAGAAAATATGTGAATATTCTTCCGATCGCGAATAAATAATGGGAACGATCGAGAACGCGTATTTGGGTTTGCCGATCGAACACTCGAATCGTTTCATTTTTCCGCACTTTCTCCGACCGATTCACGGCCGTCTAATCAATTTCGATCACGTCCGGCCGATCTTCGGCGACACGATGGCTCGACGTTTCGCGGTGACAAGCTTTCTCCCGGTCGCGCTCACGAAAATCGGCTGCGCCCAGGATTCGGTGACCCGATGACGCAACGCTTGGTCTGATTCCGATTTTCAATCACGTACAACGAATTTTCTTTATCGTCTCTAGCTGTCGAACGTCGAAGACGAGACGGAAGAACGTTCTTTGAATATTTTTAATAATGGTTTATGAAGGGATTTCGACAGCCTTCGAGGTTCGGCGGTTCGCAAAGAACGAGGTCGGAAGTGCAGATAGTGTACCGTTACAAATTACCGCGTTCGTAGAAATGGCGAAACATCTGTAGGCTTTGTTCATCGTCTGTTTTTCCTTTCACGCGTTCAGGTTCATCGCACGCGAGACACCGTCGTCGTCTTCGTCGTCCGAAAATCTACCGATACCAAAACGGACAAGCGTTTTCCGTGACCGTCGTAATCGTAGGAATTTCGTACTTTGCTCGTACAAACAAGTTTGCCGAGTGCGATCAGTGTCAATATCGATCGTTAAAGTTGTTCCACCGATAAGTCGCTTCCGGCACGCGAAACCCACTTGCAAAGATCGCACAGATAGTGAGAATTCCAAGAATAAACTTTGATCACCGCGAGGATATCGATACGCGTAACAATAGTGGCTAATTTATTGAACAGCATCGTAGGATGACGCTGCTACCTCCGAATCCGGAACAACAGAAGCGGATAGACGCGGAGCTTCCACCGGATCCAGAAATGAGGAAGCGAGACGTCGCGACCATAAGGGAATGGCTGGCGAAGCAACCTCATCTGCCGGATCACATGGGTCTGTTTTAATTCGCGTCGAATAGTATAGATTGAATAGGTGGCTTATATTGAGTTTTTCGGAAAGTTCGCGCCGATTTATAGACAATTTTAAGGCAGCGAATGTAGATTTTGATATACATTTGTCAATTTATTGAATTATATGAGTGCTATTTTGTTTTTCTTCATCTCTCGTGCAATTTGCAGAGTGTGTCCCTAAAAGTAGTGTAAAATAGTTTATGCCTTCAATTCTACATGCTTACTTTTTGAAGAATGAAGAAAAGAGAAAAAATTAATTATCCCATTAACTGCCGCGATCCCCATTTGGGAATTTAGGAATGCCTGGAGGATTTGGAATCTTGGAATATAACTTATTCGATCAAAAATTTCAAAAAAGAAAATTTAGCAGTTAATGAGTTAAGGTACATTGCATGGTACCCTGATCCTTATTCTATTCAGAACAATCATTCTTTGGAATAAAATTACTTAAAGTCCAGAACGTAGTAACTACAATTTCTACTCCATTTTATGACACCTATTTTATTAAAAATATCGTCATAATTTTAATAAATAATGACTTTTTCTAAAAATGTCTAAAGAATCATGTTTTAAAACAAACATGTAATTTGTACTCTATTGTAATTTGTACTACTATTTGCACTTTGTAAAGATGTACTCAGTCCTACCCTAATTTATCTGCTAAAAATCGGCACGAATTAACCGAACAAACCAACATTTCAAAATCGGACGGTCTTTCTATTACTAAAAGTACATAGACAGCATTCAGGTTCGGGGCGAAGTCGCAAATTCCTGAATATAAATTTCCAATTAGACGACTGCGTGATTACAGATGACGCACGGCTCGAGAGATTCCTGTTTGGTTGCAAGAATAGCATCGAGCGATGCAAATCGATTTTGGAGCGATACTTCACCGTCCGCACCGCGATTCCGGAATTCTTCGCCGTGCGAGATCCTTCCGCGCACGATGTCCAAGAATGCTACCAAGCGATGTACGAATTGTCTTCTGATTCGATTTCCCTTTGCATCTGCTCGAAACTCAATAGTTCTCTTCAATTCATTAGCCATTATTTCGTTCTGCCGTCGTTGACGGAGGAGGGACACCGCGTGAGCGTGTTGCGGCTGAGAGACACGGCGATAGACAAGTTTTCCATTCGAACGATCTCCAAGAAGATTCTCATGGTCCTGGATACTCGTTTGACGGAAGAACGCTGCCTGTCCAACGTGATGGTGATCGATCTCGAGGTAATCGGGGAAACATCTTCCGTACATCGTTTCGTAGCGAAGATTTTACTATACGTTCACAGACTTTAACCCCTTCCCGCATTTTGACTTCCCCTCGTAAAAGGATTTCCTATATAATTCGTGCAATAAATAAATAAATAAATAACCACGAGTCTGACTGACGATACTCACGTTTGCTATAAAATTATGATCACGAGTTCGACTCGTGATATTTATGTATAAAATTATGACCACGATTCACTCGTTAAAATATGGCAAGGAATTAACCCTTTGCACTCGAAGTTTTTTTTTCATTCATATTACCAACAACTCGAAGCAATTTTAGTGGAAAGATCATATTCACATATAAGTAAAAAGCCATCGTTGTATTTTTTAATTGATTACAGATACAAATACTATAATACATAAAAAAACAAAAATTTTAAATGGCTCCGGAGCCCTCGAGTGCAAAGGGTTAAAGATAAGTCCGGCGGCTATTTTTATGTACGACGTTCGTTTGAAATTGATCAGGGATTCAGCTTGGGTCACTTCACGAAATCCAGTCCGACGCAGAACATCGTCCGCAAGTCGATGCTGGCGGTGCAGGACGGCATGCCTTTCCGTCTTCACAGAGTACACTTTCTCCACGCCCCTGCGTTCATAGAAAGCGTTCTCAACATAATTTATCCTCTTCTGAAGGATCGGCTCGTGCAGAAGGTCAGTCCCGTTCGTCATTGATAATCATTTCTTCTTCGACAGCATCAATTTATCGTTTGACGTTCGGTCGTTTTCTAGTTTCGCGTTCACACCGGCGGCGGTGAAGAGCTGTATCCTTACATGGACAAGGATATCTTGCCGAACGAATGGGGTGGCAAGGCAGGCTCGTTCGACGAATTAAACGGTTCGTTGATTACAATTTAACCCTTTAACTTTCAAGTTACCTGCTAATATATTGTCATTTTATCAATTAATTTTAGGATTCTTGCGAGATATACATCTTACTTCTGTAATATCTCTGAGATAACTATTACAAATATTGATTTTTTTTTCATCTGCATATAATTTATAATTGTTTTGATCTTCGTTCCACAAATTTATTTATATTCCAAGAAAAATTGAGCTCATGGAGAGTTAAGATATTACCTCAAAAGCTTATGCAAATTATTCCTGGTTTTATTCATCGACTCACAATCGCTAAACGCGACATCGTTTTTTTTAGACGCATGGCAAAAGAAGATCGAAAGGAACAAGGATTGGTTCCTGCGCGAGGAGAAGCTCAGCAGGACCAACGAAAGCGCCAGACTTCCAAATACGAGATCTAAGGTGCTGGCGGAATTGGAGGGATTGCAGGGTTCTTTCAGGCAATTGAACATCGATTAGAATTAATTTATAAAGTGGATTCGAATCTCCGTCTCCAGAGACGTCTTCTCAAGATCTCGCACAGCGGTTCTAGATAAACGAGTGATCTACTTTTTTACCCGTTACCATTCCCAAGTCATTTGTGACGCTATCGGTTCCCTGATTCGAATCGCTTTTACCAGTGTTTCGAATCTAATCAGTGATCTGACCGCATTTATAAACGATTATTAAACAAATAAAAAAAGATTTTGACATTTTTATTTCATGCACATTTTCATTTCCTTCGCCGAACCGGGAATCTTTGATCTAATGCGAAAATGGCAACGGAAGATGCGATCGTGCAGCGAGTCGTTGCGCTCGTCAAACTGTGACACGCACATGATCCCAACTGGCGTCGCACGTCGTACTCGCCGCTCGACAATCGCCCGACCACCTCCAGGCACTTAAGAACTTAAGACTCGTTTGGTGTTCGTGTCTTCTTTCGTTTAACAGAGCTGAACGAGTCCGAGTCGATGGATGGCCCAAGCATGGCCGAGAGCCCGGTCCCTGCGACCGACGCCAATCCAGAAATTCGTTTCGGCCGCGACTATAGCCGNCTCGTTCGACGAATTAAACGGTTCGTTGATTACAATTTAACCCTTTAACTTTCAAGTTACCTGCTAATATATTGTCATATTATCAATTAATTTTAGGATTCTTGCGAGATATACATCTTAATTCTGTAATATCTCTGAGATAACTATTACAAATATTGATTTTTTTTTCATCTGCATATAATTTATAATTGTTGATCTTCGTTCCACAAATTTATTTATATTCCAAGAAAAATTGAGCTCATGGAGAGTTAAGATATTACCTCAAGCTTATGCAAATTATTCCTGGTTTTATTCATCGACTCACAATCGCTAAACGCGATATCGTTTTTTTTAGACGCATGGCAAAAGAAGATCGAAAGGAACAAGGATTGGTTCCTGCGCGAGGAGAAGCTCAGCAGGACCAACGAAAGCGCCAGACTTCCAAATACGAGATCTAAGGTGCTGGCGGAATTGGAGGGATTGCAGGGTTCTTTCAGGCAATTGAACATCGATTAGAATTAATTTATANCGACGCAGAACATCGTTCGCAAGTCGATGCTGGCGGTGCAGGACGGCATGCCTTTCCGTCTTCACAGAGTACACTTTCTCCACGCCCCTGCGTTCATAGAAAGCGTTCTCAACATAATTTATCCTCTTCTGAAGGATCGGCTCGTGCAGAAGGTCAGTCCCGTTCGTCATTGATAATCATTTCTTCTTCGACAGCATCAATTTATCGTTTGACGTTCGGTCGTTTTCTAGTTTCGCGTTCACACCGGCGGCGGTGAAGAGCTGTATCCTTACATGGACAAGGATATCTTGCCGAACGAATGGGGTGGCAAGGCAGGCTCGTTCGACGAATTAAACGGTTCGTTGATTACAATTTAACCCTTTAACTTTCAAGTTACCTGCTAATATATTGTCATTTTATCAATTAATTTTAGGATTCTTGCGAGATATACATCTTACTTCTGTAATATCTCTGAGATAACTATTACAAATATTGATTTTTTTTTCATCTGCATATAATTTATAATTGTTTTGATCTTCGTTCCACAAATTTATTTATATTCCAAGAAAAATTGAGCTCATGGAGAGTTAAGATATTACCTCAAAAGCTTATGCAAATTATTCCTGGTTTTATTCATCGACTCACAATCGCTAAACGCGACATCGTTTTTTTTAGACGCATGGCAAAAGAAGATCGAAAGGAACAAGGATTGGTTCCTGCGCGAGGAGAAGCTCAGCAGGACCAACGAAAGCGCCAGACTTCCAAATACGAGATCTAAGGTGCTGGCGGAATTGGAGGGATTGCAGGGTTCTTTCAGGCAATTGAACATCGATTAGAATTAATTTATAAAGTGGATTCGAATCTCCGTCTCCAGAGACGTCTTCTCAAGATCTCGCACAGCGGTTCTAGATAAACGAGTGATCTACTTTTTTACCCGTTACCATTCCCAAGTCATTTGTGACGCTATCGGTTCCCTGATTCGAATCGCTTTTACCAGTGTTTCGAATCTAATCAGTGATCTGACCGCATTTATAAACGATTATTAAACAAATAAAAAAAGATTTTGACATTTTTATTTCATGCACATTTTCATTTCCTTCGCCGAACCGGGAATCTTTGATCTAATGCGAAAATGGCAACGGAAGATGCGATCGTGCAGCGAGTCGTTGCGCTCGTCAAACTGTGACACGCACATGATCCCAACTGGCGTCGCACGTCGTACTCGCCGCTCGACAATCGCCCGACCACCTCCAGGCACTTAAGAACTTAAGACTCGTTTGGTGTTCGTGTCTTCTTTCGTTTAACAGAGCTGAACGAGTCCGAGTCGATGGATGGCCCAAGCATGGCCGAGAGCCCGGTCCCTGCGACCGACGCCAATCCAGAAATTCGTTTCGGCCGCGACTATAGCCGGTTATTCGCGCGCAGATAAGTCGCGATAAGTCACAATGTGCGAACAGTCACGGTTTTATTAGATTCACGTGCTTACATGCTCGTCGGCTACGTATTGCGAAAACGATCGTTATTAATTCGAAGGTGCAGCGCAGTTCGGGAGAAACGTGCGAGATTTGTCTTGGAATCGAATCAAGAAAAGAAGGAACGAAAGGTTCAAGGACAGTCTCGAAGATCTGGATGAATTTTACGCGAAGTTATTGTGAATTTGTGTTTTATCGATAAGAGACGAAATCGGAGCGATCGGAGCATCGATCATCGGACGACTGATGCCGCGATTTTGAATCATCGTGCTGACGTCCACGTCATCGTCGTCAATTGAATTAGGTATTATACATACATACATGTGCACGCAAGGTGCGTCGCTCTGCGATTCAAACCGAACGATTCCGAGGTTCGAGAGGCCAGATAGTTCCGCGACGAAGATATAGGTACGCATTATTTGTCAGCGCATCACGCGATCTGGAATCTATCTGTTCTGTATAGAGAAACGAACTGCGTCATCGGTCTTCGAGCCATTACATAAGCATTATGCCAATTGCACGGACGTACGCGTCTTTAACTAACTGACACGGACGATTGATCGATCGATCAACGTACTGATGAGACGCGAATCACGCGGTCGAACTAAACGCTTCGCGTCGTCCAGATTCCAATTGTTTTTTGCCCTCGACGTCATCGATAGATTTCTAAATGGATCTATAAACGGAAATCGCAAGGCCGAAAATTTGTCTCTTGAATCTCTCCCAAAGATTTGACATCGCGTCGCGTTGCGTAACAACTGGGTCGTCCACTTCTTTCTCTCCGTTATCCGGTTCAAACGACCCTTGCCAATCTTACACCCCCCCCAACCACCCCTCTTGTTCCGCGTCTTTCCCCGCGTCGTCGAGACTCAACTCGGTTCCAAAATCCTTCCATACCTTCGATACGTGTCGTTCGCCCGTTTCTAAGAACGGGTCGGAGTCCCCGGATTCCTGGGCGGAAATTTTCGGAATGATCGGCCGATCATCGGAATTCTAAAACGGTAAATTGGCGCAAGGCCGATCGATCGGGCGAACTACAATTAATTCGGGGTAATTCAATGACGGTGACCGTGGCGGCCGACGAGAGATATACTCCAGCGTCCCTGTCCTGCCGCACTGTACAGGGTGGATCGATTTTTCGTCCCCTGACGTCACGGCGAGGCTGGCATGCGCGCCGACCGGCACCTCCTCCTCTCGCTCACCCTCTCTCACCCTCTCTACCCGCTTTCGACAATCGTTCGGACTAACTTCGCCGACAGATACCTGTCCCTTCGTCGAAGTCGTACGATCACGATCGGGGAACCTTATACCGGGGTAGAAATCGCCGATCTCGTACCGATCGGCGAGACGCGCAATGAAAAACTGACGGTAATCACGAAGGTAGTTAGTAACGATCTTAAACGCGATGAACGAAAGTAGAAGAGTTCGAAATATCTCGGACGTTGCCGAGGAGCAAGGGGTTGGCAGACCGGGGCGGTCGGAGAGGAGGTGGGACAACGAGTCGGGGTCAGAGACGAGTTCATTGAGTGTCGCGCGGTTGGGTCGGTCGGTGCTCGATTCTTCTCGTCGAAACCTCCGCTCTTCCCCTCTTCTCCCAACGTGATTCGCCGAGGAGGCGAGGGTCGTCGAGTCCGTCGTCGACGATCGAGCGAACCCCCGACGAGCGCACGTGCTCGACTCCGTCGCACCCTGGCACAGTTTCTCTACCCTCGCCGAACGGATTCTATCCGCGTACCCCCCGTCCCCCCTCTCGACCGGTTCCGCGGCAGTTCTCCATCGCCAGTCTGCGTTCCTTCTGTTCGCGTTCGTCGTCGCACTCGTCCGGCTTCGCGGCCGACAATTGGGGTGGACGAACGTTTACACGGAAACGCGTGGCAGCGACGAGTCGATACGAGCCACTCGTTCGCGGGAGAGGCGATCGGTCACTTTGACAGCGATTAAAGGGTTGCACGCGGCTCGTTCAACCCCGAAACTGATATTGCCGCCGACCGGCGATTCGATCGTGTTCGCACAAGAATTTCACGATGTCAGTCCGAATCTGAAGTGGCAGAGTGTTCGAAGGAGGATTCCCCGGTTTATTTATTTTCTACTTTCCCGATCGTAGCGTACGGGACGCGACGGTCCGTCGAAGCGACGAGGCTCGATCTAAATCCATGAGGGTTGTCCACGTCCGCCACGCTCCGTTCGTCTCCCCACTTCTTCGATTCTCGCCAGGACGTCAGCTGGAACTTGCGTGGTGCGTCCTGGGTGTGCAGCACGGCACGCTGCAGCTTCTAGTCCATTGTCACGACCCGAAAGACGATAGATAGGGACGAGAGGAGAACGAGCAGAAGCTAGACGCTGTGAATCCCGGACTGCTGCTTCGCGACCCGTTCTCGCTCGTTTCGCGAGAATTTCGCGTCCTCTGTTTCTGTGTCGTGCGAGCACGAGGTGCCCGTGGACTCGTCTTCGTTCGATCGCGATCCACCCGCCGCCCGATCAACATCATCATCATCATCGTGCACCGCGACGACGATCCATGTGTGAACGAACGTGATCATCCCGAGAGCGTACATGGGACTCGGGCCGCGGCGCGTAGCTGTTATGCTCGCGTAGTCGACCCGGCTCGTAGACGTCCGTTTTGCTCGCAGTTGGTCGCGCGGTTCGCCGAGTTCCTCCCGAGGAATCGACCGCCACGAACGCTCTCGGCGATCGGGAGATCGTCGATGAAACGTTGCCGGTGCGTCGCCGTCTTCCCCGCTCGCGGATCCAAGAACGGACGGTGAAACGCGGGACCGTGGCACCGGAATTTCCAACGGGGACACTGCCTCCTCCTCGAGGAGTATCGCACGTCGTCGCAGGAATCTGCTCCCTTGGTTCTCCCGGTCGGTGAGTAGCAGCAGCAGTAACGCGAGGTTTCGACTGGAACGTCGCGTCGCCGCCGCGATGACGCAGAACCGTCGACGGTTTTTCCTGTCGCGTAGCGAGCGCGGAGACGCGTACGAAACGACGAAACCGGACCGCCACTGATCGTTAACTGGTGGCCGTTCGCGAGAACTCGCCGAGGATCACCTACGAGTGCTCCGTGAAACGGAGGAAACCCGGTGTCCTCACGAAAACGTCATATCGTGTCAACTATTCGTGACGGTCGACCCTGCTCTCGCTCTCTCTCCGTCTCTCTCTCTCTTCTGTTGGTTCCGTCTCGCTTCGCGTTCGTCTCTCTCTCTCTCTTCGACTAGTTTCTAGCTTATGTAAGAGAGCACACGTTTTGCGTTTAGACCGTGTGTGTCCCTGGCGCGTAATGTAGTCGCTCGATGCAATTGCACGTGGATTTTTACTGACAGACCCTCCTCCGATCGTCCCGACGGATATTCATCGAATCTCACTCTTCCAGAGCGATTTGGAACACCGGAATTCCTACGAACGAATGGATTCTTCTTTGGATCGTTCTTTACTCTTCGTGGTCGCTAAAGAAAGACGTAACGAACGATTCGTTGCTGGTTGCACGCGTGCGAGTAATTGGTTTCCCCGTTAACTTCCGACAAGCGCATTTCGTGAGGTCCGTGCGCGACGGCGGGGCCGAGAAAAATGGTGAAATCGCACAAAATGGAGAACGAGATCGCGCGATGCGTCGAAAGCGATTAGCCGTTGAAAGAGGTCGGCAATAGGAGCAGCGTTTACTCAATTAATGCGGCTCGTTGACCCCGCTGCAATTCTCGGACTCTCGCATCGTCCTTCGACGAAATTGATTTACCGGGCAGCCAGAGCGACCGGCCAGCCAGAGCGACCGGCCAGCCAGCCGCAGAGACGAGCGCCGCGCGGCGACCGACCGAAAACGCGGCACCGTTCCTTTTTTTCGCCTTTTAACCCCCAGACGATTTTCTTCTCCTGCAATGCGTCAGCGAATCTTAGACACGTTCGATCCTTTTCTACGATCGGTCCGTCGGCGAGACGGAGGGGTTGCAACGCGACGCGCTCGAACGACTGGTTGGTTCCGACGGTCGTCGATGAGCCGCAAATAAATCAGCAAGAATAAGAGAATATTCCAGAGTAGTTCCTTTCTCCTCACAATTTCACTTTCTTCTTCGAATATAAGAGTCGTCCAAGTCGCTGTCGTAAAAGAGTGCGAATGGTCGAAGCGTAAATACTCGGCGTTCGCACCTCTGCGTGTCGTCGATTCGTATAATTTTTTTCCTGGAACCGTCGTCGATTGGTTGAAGTATCGAGGCTTCGAACGGTTCCGAATCGGTCCCTGACATCTTCCGCGAAATTTCGTCCAAAGCCGAAGCGTTTCTTCCCTCAAATGGGCGACGCGTAAATACTCAGCGTTCGTCGTTCGCACCTCTGCGTATCGTCTCTCGTTCGGTGACTCGTGTAATTTTTTCCTCGAACCGTCGTCGATTGGTCAAAGCATCGAAGCTTCGAACGGTCCCTGACATCTTCCGCGAAATTTCGTCCGAATCCGAAGCGCTGTTCCTCTCGAATGGGCCTTGGTAATTAGCGCGCATCCTTCCGAAGCGAAACGACGGAGAACAGAGAGACCTCCTCCGTCGTCACGTACGTTGAATTGATATCTGTACTTCTCGGTCGAGGACTGATCGCAGAACGGAACGAGCGGACAATGGACGTACGGTGTGCAGTCGTTTCTAGGCCGCGATAACGATCGCGTGATATAAGTTCAAGTGCATCGAGCATCCCCGGTGCCGTTTTCTCTCGGATCGTTGATCGTTTCCAGTCGGCCGCGGTGCGACTCGTGGCAATCTCTCCACGCGCCGCCACGTAATCGACGCGAGTTCCTCGAGATCGATGAGGCCTCGCGGACGCGACAAAGAAAATTCCCACTTAATTGCCGATGCATAAGTAATCGCGACCGTGCCGCGCTCGACTATCGATTCCCCGAGCTTTTCAACCTCGATCCTTTCCCTCCTTCTTCGCTGCAATAAAAAAAAAAGTTAGAAGAGTCGTGCGAGGTCGAATCAGCATGCGATCGCCGCTCGAAATTGCTACCTCCGATGAGAAATCGTCGACCTACCGGTTCTCCGATTCGAATCGGACGTCCGGTTATATTTCCCGCTCCCTCCGATGAGAAATCGTCGACCTGCTGGTTCTTCGATTCGAATCGGACGTCCGATCATATTTTCGGCCCCGTCGGACCGTTTCCAAGAAATTCCGCGCGGTTCTTGGCTCGGGTAGCCGGTCCGAAGTTTCGGTGAACGGGGGACAGGTCGATCGATCGATCCGCGCACGCGGCGATCGACAGGCGGACTCTCTCTTATTGCGAACGGATTCATTCACCGAACCCGAGGGAGAAGGCCGCGGTAGGCACGAGCCAGCGAATGCCCACGTATCGAGCGGAACGAGGTTCGATTTTCCCGTCGTGGTCGTGACTCAGTCCGATCGTTCTGCATACACGTATAGACGTTGTCGTTGTCACCTAGCACCGGCTATCGACGCGGCCGCTTCCGACCTCTGATTCCAATACATTTCTCCGACGACGTCCGACCGCTTCTACTGTCAGGTACAACGTTGCGAGTCGAACGATTTCAGTAAACGAACGAGAGTCCGAGGAGACTGTCGAACTCGAGGTGCCTCCAACTTTCGAAACGACTCGCTGCACGCGCGACCCAGTCGTCAAAACGTTCTGGCTTCCGCACTGCTCGATATAAATACGCGGCGGCGAGTTTCGGCGAAAATTGGTGCGAACCGGACCGGACGAAGGTTCGAAGTTCTGTTAAAAGCGCGTGACGCGACCCGCCGGAGAGTCAGTCATCTTCCGGTTCGAGTTGCTGGCGAACGGACGAGCGCGAGCCTCCTCTGTCCGTGGATCGGTTCAGGGTCAAGGCGACGGGCGGGGTCGAGGTCGAAGTCGCGAAGGTTCGATACTAAATATAGTGGAGGCGTTTACGGGGTCAAATCAATAGGCATCCCGCGTATACGTTAAACGGGTACGTGTCCACGGTGCTCGGACGTGTCGACGTTCCGCGAGCTCGAAATACGCGTACGCCTACGCTCTGGCCAGCACGTGCGTTCGCCGTTCTCCTCGGCCCGTCTGGGGTAGTTCGTCCTCGAACGGACATCAGGAGCGATCGTTCCGTCGCGACATCGGTTTCCCTTTCCGCCGCGTTGCTCTTTTCTCCGCGGGCGACGAACGCCTCGGACGGGGGACGAGATCGCGAGCGGATCTAAGTACGGGCGACGAGAGTTCGGGCGCACTCGCGACACGAGCCACGAACATTACATAATTTGAGCCGTCACGCGACGCGCCGATTCGGCTCGGCCCTTATCACGCTCGCTTCCCCCGATCCGCGACAATTTTTTTCCTCTCCGATTCCCGGTAACGATCAGCTCTCGTTCCGGAACGTTTGCGTGACCGAGCGTTCGCGACGGCGATTTCCTCGGTTCCAGGGTACGGCGCCGGTGGCAGCGTGAGACCGCGGCGATCGACGCGGTGCCATTATCCAGAGGTGAGGATCGGATGTGGAGGCTGGGCCTGTTCACTGGCGGTGG
>SMSR01008971.1:67890-78180 GCA_019453355.1 Ceratina japonica | reverse complement strand
TTTAGAGTCTCCTTAGATTCCACTTTCCTCGACACAGAATGTCGTCGACTTACCCATACAAAAATATCATGGACGATTTTCAGGGCTACGAGGAAGAGCGACTTGGTGATGCCGGATCAAGCTCGCGCCGTCGCGAGGGAACTCGGCGTTTGCTATTACGAGACCAGCGTCTTGACTTACTACGGCATCAACGAGGTCTTCGAGAACTCGATACGCGCTGCTTTGATCGCGCGGCGCCAGCAACGATTCTGGATGACCAACTTGAAGAGGGTGCAGAGGCCTCTGCTTCAGGTATCCGACCGATCTCTCTCGTTTCCCGCATCCCGACAGTAGTGTTTCACGTTGACCTTGAACCGCAGGCGCCGTTCTGCCCACCGAAACCTGTCCCACCGGAAGTGTGCCTGGCGTCGAGCACCTACGAGGAGAACATGAAGACCCTGTGGACGAGGATGGTCCACACGGACGTGACCCTGATCGCCGGCAACTGCACGTTCGCGGCTCACAGGTGTTTCCTGGCCGCCGCGTCGCCGGCGTTCCACCGGCTGTTCTCCATGGAACTCGTCCAGGAGCAGACGCCGCGGAGCTCCAGCGAATCCAGCATGGTATTGACGACGCGGCGCTGCGCGACCGTCTGTCTCGGGGACGATCAGACTCAAGTGTCCGTTCTCTCGTTCAAGGTGAGCACGTTCGGCGAGGCGACGGTGGGCGACTTCAACGACGACACCGAGTGCCTGATTCGTATCGATCAATCGAAGCCCGCGAAGTGAGTCTGTCCGAGCGCGTAGGATCTTCCGACGATACTTGATCGGCTCTGTTCCAGAGTCTGGGAACAACTGAAGCGGCGCTCGAGCTTTCAAGTACTGCCTACGATGGACAGCCAGAGGAATAAGTCGGCCGGGGCGACCAGAGAACTCAATCATCCTGCCTTCCAAAACATTCGCGTATGCCTGGCAAGTATAATGCGATCGACCCTGAAGTCAAACGAAATCTAGAAGAGTCTTGTTATTCTCGTGATGATTACAGACCGAGAGCACGAATGGGGTGCAGCAACCGACGACCGTGGTCACGCTGTCCAAGTTGATCACGCCGCAGGCGTTGCAGCAGTGCTTGCAGTTCATTTACACGGGCAGCTTGGATAAACGGTATCATGATCTACAAGTACGTTGCGTCGGTAGAACTTTTTATGCGGGCAGGTACACCCGTGCACCGTCCGAAATCTATCTTTTTCGACTGACGACGTACGCGTACGCGTGTATAGCCTCGGAAGGACGAGATGATTTTTGTTCGAGAGGCGTCGGAGTAGGAACGTCAGTAAATCGATCGGGCAGATTCGCCTAATGTTCGAACTCGGACGATCGCATGCGTTCTCTCTCCTTTATATCTCTTTTTTTTAATTTTTTTTTTTACGGGGGAACACTGAACAGTCGAGGTTTGAGTTACGGTGCAACTAACGCGGCTCTGTTCTTTCAGACAGCTCCTATCGGGCTTCTACTGGTTAGTACAATGTGAAATTTCCTGACACGAACACGTACCTACACTTTTCACGAGCACGCATATCGTAGAGACATTTAAGTCGACGGGCAATCGTCCCGCCGGCTCCCCGACGGTCCTCGTCGGTCTCGTTAGGTCATCGGGGTCACGAGGCGTCCTCTCATGGGAGCATGAAAACATTAGTTTCAGCCGTTTCCGAATCGTAGAGCTCGAAATTCACGTTCATTATCGGTGGCGGCGGGACGCGCGCCGCGGCGAGTCTCAACGATACCTCTGTTCTGGCGCAGGAAATTAGGCAGGCGGCTGAGTTCCTGGAGCTACCGCAGCTCCTGATGGTGCTCGGGAATCTGCAGAGCCAGAACCAGTTCAACAACGATCTCAACAACCGGTACAAGCACGTGGTGAGGCAACGACTGGAGGATATCTGCCTCGAACAAGGTAGAACGACGATCGCGGCGATCCTGATTCGACGCGAATCGATCGACACCCGTTTTCCGTCACCGTACATGATTTCCCCGCAGGACTGTTCGCCGACGTGGTGTTCGAACTGGACGACGGAAGCGTCCCAGCTCACAAAGCGATTCTCACTGCCCGCTGCGACGTCATGAAGGCCATGTTCTCCGGCGACTTTCGCGAGAGTAGCGCGAAAGTGGTAAGGATCGCGATCGGAACGTTTAGATGTACACTGTTAAAAATTTTCATACAATTTGATGAAGAAATGCATGAAACAATGTTCATGTATTTTTTTACTAAGTTCAATGAAAAATTTTATTACGGAACGCTAATTTTCATGAACGGTACATTAAATTTTCTTCGAAATTCATTAAATTCTCTCAAAGTTCATTAAAACTTTTTGAAAATTCATTAATTTTATGGTAAATTTGCATTTACACGAAAAACTTAAATTTAATGTATTATTTTCCATGAAAAGTGGATTAAATTCAATGATATTTTTAACAGTGTAGCGAACTCCGTTAATGCTCGGATAACTAGAAGGCAATCAATCTCTCTCGACAGATAGTGTTCCCTGGCGTGCGCGAGTACACGTTCCACAAGCTGCTGTGCTACCTGTACACGGACGAGGTGCCGGCGATCTCGTCCGCCAGGTGCTTGAACCTGTTGGAGCTGGCGAACCGTCTCTGTCTCCAGCGCTTGGTGAACCTCGTCGAGAGCAGAGTGGTCGAGGATCTCGAGAGGCTGTCTCAGAACGAAGGAAACGAGGCCGTGGAGAACTGTCTCAGGCTTCTAGAGCCGTGCAAGGTCAGCACCACTCGAGCTCGCATACGATCGATATCTTTCTCTTTTTCTTGTTCTTCTCATCACTTGATTTGTCGCGCGCAGCTGCACAACGCCGATCAGCTGGCCGACTGGTGCATGAACCACTTGTGCGTCAATTACAACAAGTTGTGCAAGATGTCCCCGCGAAGCGTGCGCCTCTTGCATCCGGAGAACCAGGAATATCTCAACGAGCATCGATGGCCTCCGGTCTGGTACGCAGGACCTCAATTCAACAAATGCTCCTCGTGAACCGTGTATACACTCATCGTTCCTCTTTGACCTGCAGGTATTTGAAAGACTACGATTATTATCAAAAATGTCTCGCGGAGCGGGACCGCGAAAACAAACCGACGTTGAAGAGGAACCGGAACCAGTCCGGTTGCCTCTGCTTCTCTGGCACCAGCAAGGCCAGGAGGGAGAGTTCGAGTAACGGCGGTAGCGGCGGAGGCGGTGTCGGCGGCAGCGGGACCGCGTCGTCGGCGAACAACGACCCGCAGTCCGAGCGGCCGCTGTTCGATTCGATAGAGTCCGGCGAACAGGTTGTATGACAAGAGCCTAGCGGCTTACGCCGCTCCATTCGCTTCGTTCTGATCCTACCCGTGCTCATGGTCTTCATATGCACCATTTTTACTATTTTGATACTGCTACAAATTTATACTTAAGAAGAAACGCGGAACGCCGAAAAACGCGATCTACCTGCACACACAAAGCGTCCAACGAGCACGGAGGACGTAAAGGGAGACCGGGGACCGGGTCCTCGTCCGTCGGGAGAAACGAGTCTCTCTGTTTCCCGACACTTTTCCCAGTTTGTTTCCTCTTGTAGAAGAAGGACGTCCGATCCGAGAAGGGACGTTAAGACGCGTCGGGGCCCAGGCCGAGCGCACAGCGAGATCGTTGGGACCGGCAATCGCGTCGGTCTCTAATTCCCTGTACGTGTCGCTAAGGGGAATCGAATGTGTGTGTATTTTTCGTACGATCTCGGGGACGGGAGAGAGGCCATCGGGGGACGTGATCGTTCATTCGAAGGAGGCTTATCTTCTGGTTCTACGGACGTCCGTTGTTTCTGATTGGACAAAACGAGATCGTGCCTTCCGTCGACGTCTCGTCGTTGCTGTGTCCCTGAAACAGGCCGTCGCTGATCAACTTGGCCAAGTTTCGACTTTTCTCTCCCCGTGATCGTGACGTATCGCGAAGAGTACGAGCTACCACACTTCCGGTCGCTCGCCCGGAGCGAACTCCGTAAACGTGGGAGTGGAGACAGAGTGTGTGGACCGGAAAAAGGGCCAAGAGGAACGAGGAATACCGAACTTCCGTTGAACATCGCTTCGCGATCGATTTGGAGGACGCATCGAAACCGAATTGCATTTTCTACGGAATCACCGCGCGTCTATGTGTTTTAAGGATGTCCCAAACGGATATTTATACTTTGATAATTGTATCGCGTGTAATTTTACCAGTTCCTCCTGTCCGAAATTTCATTTGACTCTCCGATAGAGAGAGAGAGAGAGAGGACGCGGGACAAAGATCCGATTCGGGACGGTGTACCGAACCGGACGGAGACCGGCGAATCTCGAATGAATAACGATATGCGACGACGAACGGTCGCCGTAATTTTATCGACGCGTGTCAGACTGAAAGCAAACCGAGCAATAGTTAATAGTCTAGTAGCGCGTAACGACGACCGAAAATGGGAGCGCGGTAAACGCGGATCCGTAACGCGTAAAGCCCGGATCCGTGCTGCGGATCCCGCGTATAAGGGATAAGTGTACCTATTAACTTATAAAAAATCGTCGCGAATTTTTACATCGTTTGTACAGCNACACGCGGATCCGTAACGCGTAAAGCCCGGATCCGTGCTGCGGATCCCGCGTATAAGGGATAAGTGTAACTATTAACTTATAAAAAATCGTCGCGAATTTTTACATCGTTTGTACAGCNAGACTGAAAGCAAACCGAGCAATAGTTAATAGTCTAGTAGCGCGTAACGACGACCGAAAATGGGAGCGCGGTAAACGCGGATCCGTAACGCGTAAAGCCCGGATCCGTGCTGCGGATCCCGCGTATAAGGGATAAGTGTACCTATTAACTTATAAAAAATCGTCGCGAATTTTTACATCGTTTGTACAGCGTCGGTCGCGGCGACGACGGGCCGTGCTGCGAAACGCGTTTCGTCCGTCGGGTCGTCGACGCGGCCGGCTGGATGTAACGAGGTCATAACGACGGTTCCTTCGGCCGCGGGGAGATTCTATCGTATTTGTACTATTTTTTAACAAGCCGTCGCGGCGGGGCTAATCGTAAGTATAACAATTATGCTGTTCGCGCCTGATCGTGAATTGCCATTAGAACAATGGCCGGACACGGACACGTGCAGTTCGATCGACGCAACGTCCAATAAATAACTGCAACATATCGATCACGGTAATGGGTCACTGGTAGGACTTATCAATTCGCGATTACATCGAACCGAAGAATAGGGTAATCGAATTAGCCGGGGCGAGAGAAATCGAGCGCAGCGTATCAATCGCGTTGACGGCTGTACATAACAATTTTATTAACGATATTAATGAAGAGCGCGTACGTGGGGCTTGACGTTCGACACAGTCATCGTCGGGTCATCTACTGTACGTGTGTGTAAGGAATACGGATCCTCGCGTATATCTACTTGTACTTCGCGAGGCACAAACGTCGATCCTCGCGCGTCGAAGAACCGTGGTCGGGCACGAAGAGAGCCCTTGTTTCGAAACTACCTGATCGCAGGTACTCGACAATTATTTGTTAGATCGTCCTTTACCGTGATCATCGATATCGTGCATCGTCATCGTCGCGCAATGAAAGTATGTTCGGACGCGTCCTGGTCGCGACCGAATGAATGGGATCGAAGGAGGAAACGAATAACACGCGGGGAACCTGAGCGTACTCGGAATCGTCCTACGCGACTATGAATTTTGTGTGAAGAGTCTCCGGACCCGGAAACGATCGCCGCGGCCGTTTCCTGCGTTCGAGTCGAAATCGAATCGAAACTATAAACAAAGGGGACGAAGACGTTTGAAAGATACATTACTGCCTGACGTCGAAGAAACGAACCAACGCGCGAGGAGACGATCGAAACGCGAGACGAGTATGCCTGTTACGACGAGGGTGAGAATAACGTCCCACTTGTACGCTACGTCAATTTTAATGTCAATGTTGATCCTTCGTCGCTCCTAAATGTATATTTTATACTGAAACCGGTAACCGTAGGATTAAGGACATAGATCATACGATTACGAGGACAGATGTAGCGCGGTAGGGGCTCGGACACGTTTGTTATTCGCGTTTTGCGTTAGTCAGAATTTTTCTCATCGGGCCGTCTCNTCGTATTTGTACTATTTTTTAACAAGCCGTCGCGGCGGGGCTAATCGTAAGTATAACAATTATGCTGTTCGCGCCTGATCGTGAATTGCCATTAGAACAATGGCCGGACACGGACACGTGCAGTTCGATCGACGCAACGTCCAATAAATAACTGCAACATATCGATCACGGTAATGGGTCACTGGTAGGACTTATCAATTCGCGATTACATCGAACCGAAGAATAGGGTAATCGAATAGCCGGGGCGAGAGAAATCGAGCGCAGCGTATCAATCGCGTTGACGGCTGTACGTAACAATTTTATTAACGATATTAATGAAGAGCGCGTACGTGGGGCTTGACGTTCGACACAGTCATCGTCGGGTCGTCTACTGTACGTGATTGTAAAAGGAATACGGATCCTCGCGCATCCACTTGTACTTCGCGAGGCACAAACGTCGATCCTCGCGCGTCGAAGAACCGTGGTCGGGCACGAATGCCCTTGTTTCAAACACGCAGAACTACCTGATCGCAGGTACTCGACAATTATTTGTTAGATCGTCCTTTACCGTGATCATCGATATCGTGCATCGTCATCGTCGCGCAATGAAAGTATGTTCGGACGCGTCCTGGTCGCGACCGAATGAATGGGATCGAAGGAGGAAACGAATAACACGCGGGGAACCTGAGCGTACTCGGAATCGTCCTACGCGACTATGAATTTTGTGCGAAGAGTCTCCGGACCCGGAAACGATCGCNTGTAAGCTCTGCTTACTTATGGAACTCCTTACCCTCTCATATACGTGATACCAAGTTTCCACTCTCATCTTTTAAACATAATCTCTTCATACAGTTATTTTCATTTAAACGCTCTTTCTCTCTTCTATGTAAGCTCTGCTTACTTATGGAACTCTTTACCCTCTCATATACGTGATACCACCTTTCCACTCTCATCTTTTAAACATAATCTCTTCATACAGTTATTTTCATTAGGAAATCTGTAAAATATCAATTATTTATCTTTTTCATCTGTTTCCTTCATTTGTAAAACATAATGTGCATAAAAATAAATGATCTAATCTAATTTAATCTAATCTCTCTCTCTCCATCCATTCGCACTGTAAATTTTATTTATTGTAAATGTCACCTTCTGTAATTCACCATGTCAGATGAGGTTCCACCCCAAGACGCAATAATAAATCAATCAATCAATCAATCCCTCCGTTCTCTTTCAACTCATTCGCTCTCGTCTTGTCTCGCCGCAGATCGGACGTCGTGCTATTATGCTTCTCGATAACCAACCCCGTTTCCCTGCGGAACTGCAAGGCGATGTGGTACCCGGAGATACGACGCTTCTGTCCGCAGACTCCGGTGCTGTTGGTCGGATGTAAAAACGATCTTCGCTACATGTACCGAGACGAGACCTACCTGAGTTATTTCCGTGACCGAAGTCCGTTCGTGAGGTACGTCGACGTTCCCCGACTCCGCAGTCTCTCCTCCTCTCCTCCTTCCGTATTTATAAACTACGCGCCCTATAATAATTGATTTCTTCGCTCGAACGTATCGCTGTCTCCTGGTTGAGTCACGTCGGAACTGCTTCCGTCAATTTCCATCCAGAATGTTTCCCTTTGCAAAGGTTTCCAGACGGTCTCTTTGGGGAGACCTTGACATATCACAGTCCCCAGGGTACCCAAAGTTTGCCCTGACCTTTTAGAGTCTCCTTAGATTCCACTTTCCTCGACACAGAATGTCGTCGACTTACCCATACAAAAATATCATGGACGATTTTCAGGGCTACGAGGAAGAGCGACTTGGTGATGCCGGATCAAGCTCGCGCCGTCGCGAGGGAACTCGGCGTTTGCTATTACGAGACCAGCGTCTTGACTTACTACGGCATCAACGAGGTCTTCGAGAACTCGATACGCGCTGCTTTGATCGCGCGGCGCCAGCAACGATTCTGGATGACCAACTTGAAGAGGGTGCAGAGGCCTCTGCTTCAGGTATCCGACCGATCTCTCTCGTTTCCCGCATCCCGACAGTAGTGTTTCACGTTGACCTTGAACCGCAGGCGCCGTTCTGCCCACCGAAACCTGTCCCACCGGAAGTGTGCCTGGCGTCGAGCACCTACGAGGAGAACATGAAGACCCTGTGGACGAGGATGGTCCACACGGACGTGACCCTGATCGCCGGCAACTGCACGTTCGCGGCTCACAGGTGTTTCCTGGCCGCCGCGTCGCCGGCGTTCCACCGGCTGTTCTCCATGGAACTCGTCCAGGAGCAGACGCCGCGGAGCTCCAGCGAATCCAGCATGGTATTCACGACGCGGCGCTGCGCGACCGTCTGTCTCGGGGACGATCAGACTCAAGTGTCCGTTCTCTCGTTCAAGGTGAGCACGTTCGGCGAGGCGACGGTGGGCGACTTCAACGACGACACCGAGTGCCTGATTCGTATCGATCAATCGAAGCCCGCGAAGTGAGTCTGTCCGAGCGCGTAGGATCTTCCGACGATACTTGATCGGCTCTGTTCCAGAGTCTGGGAACAACTGAAGCGGCGCTCGAGCTTTCAAGTACTGCCTACGATGGACAGCCAGAGGAATAAGTCGGCCGGGGCGACCAGAGAACTCAATCATCCTGCCTTCCAAAACATTCGCGTATGCCTGGCAAGTATAATGCGATCGACCCTGAAGTCAAACGAAATCTAGAAGAGTCTTGTTATTCTCGTGATGATTACAGACCGAGAGCACGAATGGGGTGCAGCAACCGACGACCGTGGTCACGCTGTCCAAGTTGATCACGCCGCAGGCGTTGCAGCAGTGCTTGCAGTTCATTTACACGGGCAGCTTGGATAAACGGTATCATGATCTACAAGTACGTTGCGTCGGTAGAACTTTTTATGCGGGCAGGTACACCCGTGCACCGTCCGAAATCTATCTTTTTCGACTGACGACGTACGCGTACGCGTGTATAGCCTCGGAAGGACGAGATGATTTTTGTTCGAGANCCTACCCGTGCTCATGGTCTTCATATGCACCATTTTTACTATTTTGATACTGCTACAAATTTATACTTAAGAAGAAACGCGGAACGCCGAAAAACGCGATCTACCTGCACACACAAAGCGTCCAACGAGCACGGAGGACGTAAAGGGAGACCGGGGACCGGGTCCTCGTCCATCGGGAGAAACGAGTCTCTCTGTTTCCCGACACTTTTCCCAGTTTGTTTCCTCTTGTAGAAGAAGGACGTCCGATCCGAAAAGGGACGTTAAGACGCGTCGGGGCCCAGGCCGAGCGCACAGCGAGATCGTTGGGACCGACAATCGCGTCGGTCTCTAATTCCCCGTACGCGTCGCTTAGGGGAATCGAATGCGTGCGTATTTTTCGTACGATCTCGGGGACGGAAGAGAGGCCATCGGGGGACGCGATCGTTCATACGAAGGAAGCGTATCTTCTGGTTCTACGGGCGTCCATCGTTTCTGATCGGACAAAACGAGATCGTGCCTTCCGTCGACGACTCGTCGTTGCCACTGCGTCCCTGAAACAGGCCGTCGCCGATCATCTTGGCCAAGTTTCGACTTTTCTCTCCCCGTGATCGTGACGTATCGCGAAGAGTACGAGCTACCACACTTCCGGTCGCTCGCTTACTTCGGCGAGGCTGTTTCGAACGAACTCCGTAAACGTGGGAGTGGAGACAGATTGTGTGGACCGGAAAAAGGGCCAAGAGGAACGAGAAATACCGAACTTCCGTTGAACATCGCTTCGCGATCAATTTGGAGGACGCATCGAAACCGAATTGCATTTTCTACGGAATCACCGCGCGTCTATGTGTTTTAAGGATGTCCCAAACGGATATTTATACTTTGATAATTGTATCGCGTGTAATTTTACCAGTTCCTCCTGTCCGAAATTTCATTTGACTCTCCGAGAGAGAGAGAGGACGCGGGACAAAGATCCGATTCGGGACGGTGTACCGAACCGGACGTAGACCGGGGAATCTCGAATGAATAACGATATGCGACGACGAACGGTCGCCGTAATTTTATCGACGCGTGTCAGACTGAAAGCAAACCGAGCAATAGTTAATAGTCTAGTAGCGCGTAACGACGACCGAAAATGGGAGCGCGGTACACGCGGATCCGTAACGCGTAAAGCCCGGATCCGTGCTGCGGATCCCGCGTATAAGGGATAAGTGTA
>SMSR01008971.1:0-67295 GCA_019453355.1 Ceratina japonica | reverse complement strand
GCTCCTGATGGTGCTCGGGAATCTGCAGAGCCAGAACCAGTTCAACAACGATCTCAACAACCGGTACAAGCACGTGGTGAGGCAACGACTGGAGGATATCTGCCTCGAACAAGGTAGAACGACGATCGCGGCGATCCTGATTCGACGCGAATCGATCGACACCCGTTTTCCGTCACCGTACATGATTTCCCCGCAGGACTGTTCGCCGACGTGGTGTTCGAACTGGACGACGGAAGCGTCCCAGCTCACAAAGCGATTCTCACTGCCCGCTGCGACGTCATGAAGGCCATGTTCTCCGGCGACTTTCGCGAGAGTAGCGCGAAAGTGGTAAGGATCGCGATCGGAACGTTTAGATGTACACTGTTAAAAATTTTCATACAATTTGATGAAGAAATGCATGAAACAATGTTCATGTATTTTTTTACTAAGTTCAATGAAAAATTTTATTACGGAACGCTAATTTTCATGAACGGTACATTAAATTTTCTTCGAAATTCATTAAATTCTCTCAAAGTTCATTAAAACTTTTTGAAAATTCATTAATTTTATGGTAAATTTGCATTTACACGAAAAACTTAAATTTAATGTATTATTTTCCATGAAAAGTGGATTAAATTCAATGATATTTTTAACAGTGTAGCGAACTCCGTTAATGCTCGGATAACTAGAAGGCAATCAATCTCTCTCGACAGATAGTGTTCCCTGGCGTGCGCGAGTACACGTTCCACAAGCTGCTGTGCTACCTGTACACGGACGAGGTGCCGGCGATCTCGTCCGCCAGGTGCTTGAACCTGTTGGAGCTGGCGAACCGTCTCTGTCTCCAGCGCTTGGTGAACCTCGTCGAGAGCAGAGTGGTCGAGGATCTCGAGAGGCTGTCTCAGAACGAAGGAAACGAGGCCGTGGAGAACTGTCTCAGGCTTCTAGAGCCGTGCAAGGTCAGCACCACTCGAGCTCGCATACGATCGATATCTTTCTCTTTTTCTTGTTCTTCTCATCACTTGATTTGTCGCGCGCAGCTGCACAACGCCGATCAGCTGGCCGACTGGTGCATGAACCACTTGTGCGTCAATTACAACAAGTTGTGCAAGATGTCCCCGCGAAGCGTGCGCCTCTTGCATCCGGAGAACCAGGAATATCTCAACGAGCACCGATGGCCTCCGGTCTGGTACGCAGGACCTCAATTCGATAAATACTCTTCATGAACCATGTGNTTACACGAAAAACTTAAATTTAATGTATTATTTTCCATGAAAAGTGGATTAAATTCAATGATATTTTTAACAGTGTAGCGAACTCCGTTAATGCTCGGATAACTAGAAGGCAATCAATCTCTCTCGACAGATAGTGTTCCCTGGCGTGCGCGAGTACACGTTCCACAAGCTGCTGTGCTACCTGTACACGGACGAGGTGCCGGCGATCTCGTCCGCCAGGTGCTTGAACCTGTTGGAGCTGGCGAACCGTCTCTGTCTCCAGCGCTTGGTGAACCTCGTCGAGAGCAGAGTGGTCGAGGATCTCGAGAGGCTGTCTCAGAACGAAGGAAACGAGGCCGTGGAGAACTGTCTCAGGCTTCTAGAGCCGTGCAAGGTCAGCACCACTCGAGCTCGCATACGATCGATATCTTTCTCTTTTTCTTGTTCTTCTCATCACTTGATTTGTCGCGCGCAGCTGCACAACGCCGATCAGCTGGCCGACTGGTGCATGAACCACTTGTGCGTCAATTACAACAAGTTGTGCAAGATGTCCCCGCGAAGCGTGCGCCTCTTGCATCCGGAGAACCAGGAATATCTCAACGAGCATCGATGGCCTCCGGTCTGGTACGCAGGACCTCAATTCAACAAATGCTCCTCGTGAACCGTGTATACACTCATCGTTCTTCTTTGACCTGCAGGTATTTGAAAGACTACGATTATTATCAAAAATGTCTCGCGGAGCGGGACCGCGAAAACAAACCGACGTTGAAGAGGAACCGGAACCAGTCCGGTTGCCTCTGTTTCTCTGGCACCAGCAAGGCCAGGAGGGAGAGTTCGAGTAACGGCGGTAGCGGCGGAGGCGGTGTCGGCGGCAGCGGGACCGCGTCGTCGGCGAACAACGACCCGCAGTCCGAGCGGCCGCTGTTCGATTCGATAGAGTCCGGCGAACAGGTTGTATGACAAGAGCCTAGCGGCTTACGCCGCTCCATTCGCTTCGTTCTGATCCTACCCGTGCTCATGGTCTTCATATGCACCATTTTTACTATTTTGATACTGCTACAAATTTATACTTAAGAAGAAACGCGGAACGCCGAAAAACGCGATCTACCTGCACACACAAAGCGTCCAACGAGCACGGAGGACGTAAAGGGAGACCGGGGACCGGGTCCTCGTCCATCGGGAGAAACGAGTCTCTCTGTTTCCCGACACTTTTCCCAGTTTGTTTCCTCTTGTAGAAGAAGGACGTCCGATCCGAAAAGGGACGTTAAGACGCGTCGGGGCCCAGGCCGAGCGCACAGCGAGATCGTTGGGACCGACAATCGCGTCGGTCTCTAATTCCCCGTACGCGTCGCTTAGGGGAATCGAATGCGTGCGTATTTTTCGTACGATCTCGGGGACGGAAGAGAGGCCATCGGGGGACGCGATCGTTCATACGAAGGAAGCGTATCTTCTGGTTCTACGGGCGTCCATCGTTTCTGATCGGACAAAACGAGATCGTGCCTTCCGTCGACGACTCGTCGTTGCCACTGCGTCCCTGAAACAGGCCGTCGCCGATCATCTTGGCCAAGTTTCGACTTTTCTCTCCCCGTGATCGTGACGTATCGCGAAGAGTACGAGCTACCACACTTCCGGTCGCTCGCTTACTTCGGCGAGGCTGTTTCGAACGAACTCCGTAAACGTGGGAGTGGAGACAGATTGTGTGGACCGGAAAAAGGGCCAAGAGGAACGAGAAATACCGAACTTCCGTTGAACATCGCTTCGCGATCAATTTGGAGGACGCATCGAAACCGAATTGCATTTTCTACGGAATCACCGCGCGTCTATGTGTTTTAAGGATGTCCCAAACGGATATTTATACTTTGATAATTGTATCGCGTGTAATTTTACCAGTTCCTCCTGTCCGAAATTTCATTTGACTCTCCGATAGAGAGAGAGAGAGAGAGGACGCGGGACAAAGATCCGATTCGGGACGGTGTACCGAACCGGACGGAGACCGGCGAATCTCGAATGAATAACGATATGCGACGACGAACGGTCGCCGTAATTTTATCGACGCGTGTCAGACTGAAAGCAAACCGAGCAATAGTTAATAGTCTAGTAGCGCGTAACGACGACCGAAAATGGGAGCGCGGTAAACGCGGATCCGTAACGCGTAAAGCCCGGATCCGTGCTGCGGATCCCGCGTATAAGGGATAAGTGTACCTATTAACTTATAAAAAATCGTCGCGAATTTTTACATCGTTTGTACAGCGTCGGTCGCGGCGACGACGGGCCGTGCTGCGAAACGCGTTTCGTCCGTCGGGTCGTCGACGCGGCCGGCTGGATGTAACGAGGTCATAACGACGGTTCCTTCGGCCGCGGGGAGATTCTATCGTATTTGTACTATTTTTTAACAAGCCGTCGCGGCGGGGCTAATCGTAAGTATAACAATTATGCTGTTCGCGCCTGATCGTGAATTGCCATTAGAACAATGGCCGGACACGGACACGTGCAGTTCGATCGACGCAACGTCCAATAAATAACTGCAACATATCGATCACGGTAATGGGTCACTGGTAGGACTTATCAATTCGCGATTACATCGAACCGAAGAATAGGGTAATCGAATTAGCCGGGGCGAGAGAAATCGAGCGCAGCGTATCAATCGCGTTGACGGCTGTACATAACAATTTTATTAACGATATTAATGAAGAGCGCGTACGTGGGGCTTGACGTTCGACACAGTCATCGTCGGGTCATCTACTGTACGTGTGTGTAAGGAATACGGATCCTCGCGTATATCTACTTGTACTTCGCGAGGCACAAACGTCGATCCTCGCGCGTCGAAGAACCGTGGTCGGGCACGAAGAGAGCCCTTGTTTCGAAACTACCTGATCGCAGGTACTCGACAATTATTTGTTAGATCGTCCTTTACCGTGATCATCGATATCGTGCATCGTCATCGTCGCGCAATGAAAGTATGTTCGGACGCGTCCTGGTCGCGACCGAATGAATGGGATCGAAGGAGGAAACGAATAACACGCGGGGAACCTGAGCGTACTCGGAATCGTCCTACGCGACTATGAATTTTGTGTGAAGAGTCTCCGGACCCGGAAACGATCGCCGCGGCCGTTTCCTGCGTTCGAGTCGAAATCGAATCGAAACTATAAACAAAGGGGACGAAGACGTTTGAAAGATACATTACTGCCTGACGTCGAAGAAACGAACCAACGCGCGAGGAGACGATCGAAACGCGAGACGAGTATGCCTGTTACGACGAGGGTGAGAATAACGTCCCACTTGTACGCTACGTCAATTTTAATGTCAATGTTGATCCTTCGTCGCTCCTAAATGTATATTTTATACTGAAACCGGTAACCGTAGGATTAAGGACATAGATCATACGATTACGAGGACAGATGTAGCGCGGTAGGGGCTCGGACACGTTTGTTATTCGCGTTTTGCGTTAGTCAGAATTTTTCTCATCGGGCCGTCTCTGAGGGCCGTTCCAAAACGATTCGCCAACGATTTCTGTACACGCGTCACCGACACACCACCAGTCTTCTACTTTCAGTTTTGTGACCGAAGTGAGCGAGTACTTATACAGAATCCTAGTTTGAATCGGTATTAGTCGGCGCTCGCGATCGCGACTCGCCTTTCGAATCGTACGTAATGTATGTACATTGGTTTTAATCGTTACGACCGAATTTAAACTCGAACCTGGTCGGATCGAGGATCTATACGTATACGAGCTGGCTATCGGGCTAAGGAATCGTCGAGTGATTTCCAACTATTTCATATTGCATCACGAGCGTTCCCGATCGCTGACGGGCGCTCAAATTCTTTTCACGATTCGACGCACCTCGAAAGATTCTTCTCTTAACAATATATTCCCTTATCGAAATTTAACAAGATTCTTGCGCATGCACCGTTTACTTTACAAATTTCTCAACTATTACATTTTTCATATCGTTCAATTTTTCTATCGTCTCGATCGATCGACGATCCACGACCGATCGATCACGTATTACTTTCATTGTTCTTCGCGTCCGCGACACGCGCCACGATTCAATTAAATATTAATACTACGACGGACGGCAAGCGATTAGTATTATCAGACTTCAATACGAACGTCAAAGTCTTTTGTAATCTATCCGTAGGAATTACGTTCATCGGCATCTTGAAAATCACGGAGAGCGAAAATAAAGAGACAAATGTCAATGAAACGAACACGAACCGATCGTTCCCCGTTCGTTCGGTCTCGGCCGACGATCCAAAGTGATTTTCGGACGTCATCGACGATGACCGATTTCATCAGAGCGAATCGAACGTCCACGTTCGAACCTCGTTTTACCCGCACCATCGAAATAAAACCAAACCTGTGACCTGTATATACGTATATATGCATGCCGCTTCGAGAAGTATCATTTTTATCTTAAGCTAAATTTTCATATTCTATTTTCAAATGCACAGCCGATGAATAAATCTAATTTTTAATTAACATTAGCGTTTCTTTAGAATTTTTTTTAAAAATCTACTTCCGTTTGAAACGTTTATAGTAGAACATTTTTTCATCAAGATAAATACACACACACCTTTTGTATAAAACATCCTCTCGCCACTGACGAGAACAATTTTATTCGTCTTCCTTTTAATTAAAGTTAATGGATAACTGGTGGAATCATTTGATGGAGTATAAAATGATGCACCTAACGAATTATGTCATTAATGATAAATTTGTACATCCCATTTATAAAATAATCAAGTATGTAGACCTATAACGGAGCTGACAATGTGACCAGTGTCGTTTTGAGTTCATCATAAAGTTCCTTGTAGTCTGGGTGCTCTTTGATGAGCACCATGAGACTACCCCGTTTGACACCCATTGCACTACCGATATCTTGTCTAGAAGGTGTGTAACAGTAAGGAATATTCTTGTCCTCGCACACGATCGGTAAATGACACATGATTTCCACTGGGAACACATCTCCAGCAAATACGACCAGGCTAGAAAAAGAACATTTCCATGAAGACATCTGTATGATAACAAATAATGAAAATCATATAAACTTATCGTACCCTTCTTCTCCCTTGCGAAGGTGCTTCTGTACGTCTTTCAAGCCGTTTCGAAGGTAAGTTTTTTGCTTGGCGGCTGAAACGATCACGTTAAAGGTTAGACGCTCACGATCATATTCTATAAATTCTCCGTACATGGAATCGGTATTTGGATATTATCGGTATATCGAACCTCTCGGTTCTAGACAGAATTACCTTTCTTGATGCATTTGTAAATCTTTTTACATAATTTCTTCGAAGCCATGGGTTTGGCTATTTGATTCGTGTATTTCAATTTTTCCTCGTAACTGAGTCCCGCATTATCACCGTCTCCTTCCTTCATGCTGTCGTCAATCTCCATTTTAACCGGCGATTGCTCCATTTTATCCACGAACAATAACTAATTTTATTTAATAACTTTCGTAAATATCGTCCACGTGCTTCGGCGTGCGCTTAGAGGTTAAGTTACCGAAATCCACGCGCGACGGCTTCCCTTTATTTACTATACGCTTACTGCGATATCAGCGCTATGACTATATGACACTGACCATGTGACCATTGCTGGACCATTGAGATTGAAAAATACCACGTGACGTCTATTCGCAGCTGTGATTCGCAGCCAGTGATCTATAGACATAGACCACTGTTCGCAGCGAATAATTCGCTGCATGAAAACACCCCTAAATAGTTTCTCTCTGCGCTTTGTAGAGGTTGTAAAGTGACAGTGACAGTTACGACAGTATAATATGATAATAAATAGACCTCGTTAATTAATCGAATACCGTAAGCGTGAGCCCGTGCGTAGAACACGTGGATGAAACGAATGGAAACGAAGAAATGCTTTACAATTTCTGCGATCCCCGTTTGAGACCAGAAATTCAGTGCAGTACCGTTTCCACGGAGGGTTGTGAAGTGACGAATTTGATAAGCGACACAGATAAGGGATTCTTAGCTTACGCCTGCATCAAGCCTCCAATAAACATCGACGTGAATTTTGTGTGTAACGTCTCCATCGATCATATTCTGATCTGGCCGCGAGTCGGTTCCCAGAAATCGTCGGGCTTTCAGCTGTACGCCAAAACGAGTAACGATGTCAGCGTGCCTTACGTCTTGCTGTCCACAGGGTTCTTAGATTCCTCCAATGATGGATTGTTATTTTACCCATCGAACGTCGACTGCGAAGCGATTTCCGCTCCGTCGACATTCTTAAAACGTTACATAAAACATTCTCACCGTCACTTGACGACGTACGTGAGCAGTTTAAGAATATGCATATGCAAGACAGAGAATTCAGTGCCTGCGTTAGCGAAACTTCAAGTATGGGGAATGGTATCGCCGCGTTGCGGCAAAGATACCGTGGCCAGTATCTCTGCTTTATGGTTCCAGCAGCAAACTCGCTCGTTGGAATCCGTGGCAGCGGACACATCCAAAGATGACGATACACCTGTTGCTATTGCAACTGAGTTCGTGTAAAAGCTTAGTTCTCAATCAGCGCAATATCTTTTGTTTTGTTTTAAAACTATATTCATTTTCAGAGAAACTTTGGAATCAAGTCTACAAGTCCCAGAATGTTTCCTGGATGCTATCACCTACGAGATCATGACCCAACCAATTGTACTGCCGAGTGGAAAGATAATTGATCAAAGCACTCTATTGAAACACGAGGAAACGGAAGCCTTATGGGGAAGAAGACCGACGGATCCCTTCACGGGGTTGCCCTTTAGCGAAGAGCGTAAGCCAGTCATAGCGAGCGGTTTGAAAATAAGAATAGATAAATTTTTGCTCGAGAACAGTAACGCGAAGGAGATAAAAAGATTGCCGAGAGTATTGGGTCACGGTACATCATCTTCTCACGTCACTGATACGAGGATGGCTCAAGTTCCTAAATATCTGTTGAGGAGAAACGTGGCGAGTAAAATTCCTNCATCCTGGTCGAATTTCTCGCGTATGTTTTCAATCTCTCTCGCTTCGTACTCCTTTCGCATCAGTCGACTCCTTATATCCCTCGCGGACACTTCCACTTGCGATATCGGGACGATGCCGATGTACGTGGTGTAACAACGATTCTGCATGATTAGTTTAACGTCTCCGTAGGACGGCAGCCGAACATACTGATCTATCGGCACGTTGGATATCGCCGACAGGTTTATACCCCTCGACCATCGCAGCTCCTTGCTTCTCGTCAGTTGCTCATTGTGACAGTTGGTCACTGCGGCGAACAGTAATACGTTGGGAGTATTGGTGACCGGTGCGTCCGGTAGCCTGTTGCCAACGGAAGGGGTGGAATAATGACAGGTCGCGTTNCACGAGGAAACGGAAGCCTTATGGGGAAGAAGACCGACGGATCCCTTCACGGGGTTGCCCTTTAGCGAAGAGCGTAAGCCAGTCATAGCGAGCGGTTTGAAAATAAGAATAGATAAATTTTTGCTCGAGAACAGTAACGCGAAGGAGATAAAAAGATTGCCAAGAGTATTGGGTCACGGTACATCATCTTCTCACGTCACTGATACGAGGATGGCTCAAGTTCCTAAATATCTGTTAAGGAGAAATGTGGCGAGTAAAACTCCCAAGTTGCATTCTCCTACGGTAAATGTACAAAAAAGAGAAAGTATCTGCCATAAACTGCCAGTCGTCGTGACGTCTCGCAAAAGAAATGCTCATGTCGTCACCAAGCCAGCGAAGAGGAAAACGACTGCCGATTCTTGTACGAAAACGCGTATCGACCAGGAAGAAAAGAAGGAGCACTCTGCTTCCGTGGCCGATTTGATTGGTGATGATGAAACTGACATAAGTACAGCCGCGCTTAACTTAAAACGTTTCAGCAGCATTCCAGAAACGAACACTTCGCGCACGGAAACGATCGATTGCAGCTGCTGTTCCGAAGCTATTTTTTATCGGCTCCCGTGTAAACACGTGTTATGCAGGAAGGTTTTGACATCGATTGCAAATAACCAATGTGCGTCCTGCGACGCGGCTTACGAGAATAGCCAAGTAGAACGAATACACGAATGAACGCATATATAATTATAATTTTTAATAAATATATGAAATTTGTTTACACTTTAATATTGCGAACTTTGTTTCTCCTTATCGAACTTACAATGCCTAGCGACGTGTTCCAAAGTTACGACAGACGGTTTCCGCCACCTGCCAATTTTCTCTCCTGTGGAATAAGCGTCGACGCGAATCAAAATGCATCATGATTTCACTAAGATATGTACATCTCGCGTGCTGTTCAGACAAAGTTCTCGCATAATTTGCCGTTGTATAAAGTCTCATGTAAAAATTGAGAAGGGAATCGTTAAGTAAAAACGCCTGGATCGTCAGCGTTCTTGTTCCGCGGAACGCATCGTGGAATGGCGTTCGCGAAAAACTCAGTTATTCGATTAAATCGAATTACTCTGTATAAGATCAACGATATACGCCTCCCGCTTTTAAATACTGAAAAATAAATCGATACTCCACAACTTCCTTCTATTCGTTACAACACTTTAAACCCGCTACCCTGACTTTGCCTCTTGGCGACGTTGAACAACGATAACAAGTAATTACGGGAATCGGGAGATACGTAAAACGTGAGTGTGCGATCATAATTTGGCGTAGGGCTCTCAAAAATATCGGATTGTACGTCACTGTTGGTGGACACACTGGCCAGACCAGTGCTGCTGGTCCGCACGTACTCAGCCACCCGTGCCCGCATTTCCCGGTCCATCTGTCAACAGAAATCGCATCTCAATCGTGTAACCGTAATAAAATATCGCGGTCGCGGTGAGCGCATAAAACACGTGACTTACCTCGTACGGAGCCGGAGATATAGACCTGTTATTGGTCTGCGACGTCTCGGGAGAACAGTACAAACAAATCGTCGATTCCAAATGATGCTCGGCGCTCGTCAAGTCCTTCAACAAGAATATCCTTTCCACACTGTCTTCCGTCGTATTTACTAATAACAACGCGTACCGCGTCAAGACCAAAGTCACGGCGCGACTACTTCCCTGCTGGATCACGTAATCCGCGTTGGTCACGTGTAAAATATTCCCATGATCGTTCTCGAGGAACGGTAACAGCCACCACGCGTATCTGATAGTCGCGTTATCGTTCCCGGACGTGTATTGCACCACTGGTCGTTGCCGAGGCTGAAAGAGAACTCGTTAACGATTTTTACCGATGGTACTTCGTTCCGTTCGAGACTCATTTACCGAAGGAAGAGAATTCCAGCCGGCTCCCTGGAGCAGTCCCTGCCCGGTCAGAGCTACTAGTTCAGCGGCTCCGCTCAGAGGTTTGGTGACCACCCCGACGAGACCGAGACCGACGCCGGTCACGAGACTCTTGGTAGACATTTCACCCGACCAAACTTGCTGCAAGGGATGATGCGCCAAGCCCGCGACCGCGGCTGTAAAAATCGATGATAAATTCCGGCGATATCGAGCAACGCGACGATCAAGAGAAACGTGTCGTATATGTATACACCTACCAAGAAGACTCATCCCGAGCCCGGTCAAGCCTTGATACAGTCCTTGAGCCATTCCTTGAGGCCGCATTCTCCGAGACTCCTCTTGCCGTTGGAGATGTTCCTCGTCCAGAGTCAACCGGTCCAAGTTTCTAGCTACACTGGACGCCAACTTCGTCACGGAATTCAGTGTGCCTACGGGCACGAAGTTCCCGATTAGAAAATTTTTAAGACCGTCGACGCAAATCAGAACGCACTGAATACGCGAATGCCACTACCTGCTGTAACATGTCTCATCAAACTGGCCGACCCGTGCGTTATACCCACGATGAAACCCCACGGACCTTGCAACAGACCTTGGAACGGAAGAGAAATGAAATCCCGAAGACCCGAACCAAGAGCTTGCGCCAAACTTCCGGGCGACCCCAGTATTTCTAACGATCCTACTACCCATCCTACAATCAATTTTTCGATATGAAACGTACAGTTTCAGTTTAATCCAGTTCTCCGATTAAAAAATCTAATAATAAAATGTACCTGCTCCGAATATAGCGCCGGACAGGTAATGCATGGTGAGAGCATTGCCAAGTCTATATGGGGTAGTCAAGATGTTCTTTTTCTCGAAAGTGCCGAAATACAAAGGGGAATGATCCAAGGCAACGTACAAACGTACAGAGGTATGCACGCTCAACAAAATCGACAGAGGCTCTATCCTCAAATTTTGTAGCCTCAGCGGGGCGCTCAATATTTTCGCGTCGATCATTATATGATCTGGGACGTAGACGCCCATGGTCGAGACCAACGTCCTCGTTTTCTTCACGTCGTCCAAAATCAGGAATCGGGGTGGCACCATCGACGAAGCGTAATTCAACAATTGAGTGATATACGTGTCCTCGATGTAAGCGCTGACCGGCGCGATCTTTATACGAAGATCTTTCGACGCTGGAAAAGTAATTAACGCGTGTAAAACGAAACAGGATGATTACCGAACGTGGAAATGCTTCGAGTACCTGTCAATTGCCCTTGATTCTCCAAAGTGTAATCGACCGCTATCAATGAATTCTCTTTAATTCGCTCTATCCTACTGTTCAGACAACTGTTCGTATGGAACACCGTCTCCTTCGCCGTCAACGGACTTTGGCTGATCAGTACCACCGGAAAATCGAATCCCCCCTGATCGAACAGTTGATTATCTAGTTGCAGGTCGCCTACGAAGGCACGCATATGCACGATCCTGGACCTGGCGTTCACGGCGACTATCACATCGGTCATAGACAAGCTGGCCACTTCGATTCTCTGCGCGTTCTCGTTCATGTCGNTTCATGTCATGCATGATGTTGATGGTGACCCCGCGGAGGCAGACGGTGACAGAGCCTTCTCTGGGACTGCTCTCTTCAACATCCTTCGCTTCGTCGCTTCCACTGATTTTCACGTTCTCCATGTCGGTCATCAATCGTCTGAGGTTTATCTGCGACGGAGTTCTCGCTTCCGGAGCCACTTCCGGGGTGTCTTCTTGAGCGGAGAAGAAAGTGGTCACCGAGGTCGAGCTGTCGGAACTCTGTACATTGATCGTTCTCGCGTCGTCATCCTGGTCGAATTTCTCGCGTATGTTTTCAATCTCTCTCGCTTCGTACTCCTTTCGCATCAGTCGACTCCTTATATCCCTCGCGGACACCTCCACTTGCGATATCGGGACGATGCCGATGTACGTGGTGTAACAACGATTCTGCATGATTAGTTTAACGTCTCCGTAGGACGGTAGCCGAACATACTGATCTATCGGCACGTTGGATATCGCTGATAGGTTTATACCCCTCGACCATCGCAGCTCCTTGCTTCTTGTCAGTTGCTCATTGTGACAGTTGGTCACTGCGGCGAACAGTAATACGTTGGGAGTATTGGTGACCGGTGCGTCCGGTAGCCGGTTGCCGACGGAAGGAGTGGAATAATGACAGGTCGCGTTGCTCTCCACTTCGCAGGTCCACGCGAAGTGACCGGTGTCCGGTACTATTCCACCCGCGGTTTCGTTCGCCTGACCCAACAGAATCTTGAACACGCAGGTGTTTTCGATTAAAAATTGGGGGTGATCGTCCGGATGGATCATTATAAACGTTGTACCCTTGTCCTCTTGGATAGTAACGACCACGGGCATGGTCCCGGAACCGTTCGGAATGGCAACGCATTTGCGACCGAGACCTTGATCCACTCGGACCGGACAAGACCACTTGTGCCCGAGACTCAAGGACACGTAGAGAACGAGAGACTCGATGACATCCTCTGTGTATAAAGTGTACCACTGGCTGATCGGTATGCCCTGTTTCTGATCCTCGGACGGCGAGATGTTCAAGCTGTACGGTGTCAGGTCGTTGGGCAGTTCGAGCCTAGTCGCGTCCTCGTGGACCGCCAGAGAGGCTACGCATAATTCTTGAGACGTCAAGTTGCTGATAACGTGGCTGCTTGTCACGCGTACCAGACGCATGTCCTCGTGCATGCTGGAGTTTATGCTCATGATCGCTACGCTCGATCCACAGTCGACGCAGGACTTCACGTTCCCTTCGACGGGAATCAGTCCGCCGATTCTGGGCATGTAGAAGCTCTGGCTCCAGTCGGGTCGAGCCAGCTGTAATGCCTGAGAAGTGTAGAACGTGTCGCCTATCCCGACGCAGAGGTGGAAGGTGCCCTCGAGCTTCGGTGGCGTCACGATTCCGTAATGGGGTATCTGACAGAGTTCGATGTCTTCCGAGACGAGGGACAAATGGCAGCCCATAGAATTCAACATGAAGCACCAAGGTTGCAGTTCTAACAACAGGGTACTCGAGATCAAACCAGCGTCTTGGTACTTCACTTGTACATGCGTCTGCGGTTGCTCCGCGGATATCCATTCTTCCACCTCGTCGTCTTGGAACGGCCACTCCGCTTCGTCCCTCTGATTCTCGAGATCACGTAAAATCCCATCTATGTCCTCGATCTCCGGTCTACGGAAGAACTTCCGCTGATCCACAGAGCTGTAAGACAATGGGACGTAAGGATTCGACGTGGAGACTCCGGATTCCAATTGGAACGTCAACTGATGGAAATGTTCGAAGGTCCCAGGACAGTAGAGTTGCTGCCTCTCGCCCCGACCGTTCACCATCGTGCTCAACGATATTTTCAACGAGGGCGTGTCCATCTGAACTCTGGCCGGTACCGGTAAATGCGAGCGGATCATGTAAAGCGGGCTGAGAACAGCCAGAACTTTCGTCCTCTCTTGAATCGTCTGCGTCACTATTCGTACCCAGATGCTCAGAAATTGGCCACGTTCTTGGAGCGGCACTTTGACAAGCCATGGCTGTCCCCATTTCGCATTGGGTCGGAGGGGAATGTCCCCTGTCCAGGAAAGATTCGGCACGTTCGTGAACCGTAAGCGTATCGCCATCTTCTTGGTCCCATCGAGTATGACGGAGGGCGGCCGACCCTTGCCAGCGACCTGGTACACGTCCTTCAGCACGGTCACCTTCGACCCGACGTCGGAATCGTATTTGACCAATTTCANGCGGATATCCATTCTTCCACCTCGTCGTCTTGGAACGGCCACTCCGCTTCATCCCTCTGATTTTCGAGATCCCGCAAGATCCCGTCTATGTCCTCGATCTCCGGTCTACGGAAGAACTTCCGCTGATCCACAGAGCTGTAAGACAACGGGACGTAAGGATTCGACGTGGAGACTCCGGATTCCAATTGGAACGTCAACTGATGGAAATGTTCGAAGGTCCCAGGACAGTAGAGTTGCTGCCTCTCGCCCCGACCGTTCACCATCGTGCTCAACGATATTTTCAACGAGGGCGTGTCCATCTGAACTCTGGCCGGTACCGGTAAATGCGAGCGGATCATGTAAAGCGGGCTGAGAACAGCCAGAACTTTCGTCCTCTCTTGAATCGTCTGCGTCACTATTCGTACCCAGATGCTCAGAAATTGGCCACGTTCTTGGAGCGGCACTTTGACAAGCCATGGCTGTCCCCATTTCGCATTGGGTCGGAGGGGAATGTCCCCTGTCCAGGAAAGATTCGGCACGTTCGTGAACCGTAAGCGTATCGCCATCTTCTTGGTCCCATCGAGTATGACGGAGGGCGGCCGACCCTTGCCAGCGACCTGGTACACGTCCTTCAGCACGGTCACCTTCGACCCGACGTCGGAATCGTATTTGACCAATTTCATCTCGAAATTATCCATCAACTGATTCGAGACAACAAGTTGTCCGGAAAAGGTCACGAGCTTCTGAGTGGCCGAGAGCGATGTGACGCTCACGAACGCGGACGCCTTCGTCGCGGAATTGAAAAACTCGACTGCCTGAGTCCCATCGACGCCAACGGGGAACGGTTTGCTCCAGAGCCAAACGTTTTCCTCGATCGCGACGCGTAACATTTTGTTCCCAACGTTTCGCCACGAGTAGAAGCTACACTGTCTACTCTCTAACAGTACGTTGTCTCCCATCCCGCTCTGACCGAAAAGGACAGACACGTTGCTATCGTTGGCGACCACGTATCGCGTGAACAAGATCGCGTTCCGAGTCTCCTCCTCCATGGACGCGCACCATAACTGCGTCGAAACGGCAAGCGTATGAGCCACGGTTGGACTTAGCTTCAACGAAAACGGACTGCAGGTCAACGTAACATCTGTCTTGTCTGACAAGGAGAGCTGGAATCTCGCTTCAAGGGGGTCCAACACCTCTTGCATCGTCAAATGACCGTAATCGAGTACGTGTACACCAAATGTGCCACCGACGTCGATCAGCGTCGAGCCATCTATCCATCTGTTCAGCACGAGGACGGCTCCCTTGTGCTCCAAGGTCACGAAGCTTTGAGTCTCCGGTATCGTGCCTCTCAGGGTGTAATTCTTCAATGGAGACTGCAAACTTTCGTACATAGATGCGCTCACGTGGTTGTACATGGACACGTGGATCGTGTCGATGTTCAAGGCGGCTTGTACGTTCGGTATGATCGAGGAGTTGAAGTACGAATCTATGCGGAGACAGGCGGCAAGAACGCGAGCAGAAATGATGGTTTTCGAAAGGGGTCGGTTGTTGTTCGATAGAAGAACTACGCGCCATATGCAAGCTACCGCTCTCGCAGGAGCCTTCTCGGGAAGTTCCAGACGGTAAGAATCGGTTTCCGACAAATAAAAATCGGCGTATCGTTGATAGCACATGTGACAGTCGCTCCAATACTCGAGAGCGCAGAGAACCTTGTCTGTATACCCGTTGTCGGAGTCCAGCGTTTCGAACGGAACCGGAGACACGTGTATCTTGGTCAACGTCCTCGGCTGCGGATACCTCCAAGCCATCGATTGTTGAGGATAGGTGAAGAAGATCACCTGATACGGAAAAGGCAGTTCGTCCGCGTTTCCGTTCACGAATTGGAATGCTCCCGCTTTCAGGTCGTCCTTGTAATGCTGCTCGGTGGACAATACAAGTTGCTTCTCGTCATTTTTGCATTTTGCGGGACGAGCGGTCAACTCGTTCAACAGCAATTGGCAATCTTCCATCACGTTCCTGATTATCTTTATTTGTTCCGGACCGAAATCTATGTAGAGACTGTCGCTGTCCGCTTGTATCTGTATCTGCGGGACAGAATCGATGTTCAACCAACTTTCCCAGAGCAGGCACACGGTCACGTTGCAACACCACGGGTTCAACAGGACCTTTACGTTTCCATTGAGGGTCGCCGATACGATGAACGAATCTATTGAGGTGTTCGAGTATATTCTGTCCGGTCTCGAGAGGGAAGAAATATTCCCAGATAGCGAAGCGAAGCTGGTCAATATCTCCGCGCCGGAATCGGTCTTGAGAGACAGCACGATTTGTTTCGTGCACATGTTCAAATCGGGCCAGTACGCTTTTTTAGTTATCACCGATGGAGGCGGCGTTTTAGCGGCATCGTCAGCCCGATCGGACGGTGCAGTCGTTGCCGCTGCTGCTGCTTCTGGTTGCTCCGCGAAACACGACGATATCTTTTCTTTTATAATCCGTATCTGATGCAATCGCGACAAAGAGAAATAAATTTTCGTAGGTCTGCCCATGTCGACGAAGAACTGAGAATTCTTTCCTAAAGCTTTCTCACACTTGACTGTTACGAAAGATGGAGGAATGCCTGTGTCCGGGTGCAAATCGCCGTTCTTCGTTTCGATCATGAATACTTTAAAGTCTTTCGACGTCGGTATCGAGATCGAGTCCTGGCCATCTCCGTCTCCTAATGCGACCGTCACGTCGAAACACGACACTTGTACTTTCTGCGACGGATGCTGTTGTGAGAAATAAATGTTCGGCTGATTGATCATCGCGTAGAGCAGTGGTTGTTTCCGACTCTCCGTCTCGTCCTCTTCAATCTCGTTTATGTCGACCTCGTACTCCTCCGAGGACGCTTGACGAACGTCGTACAGGACGAACGTTATCTTTCCGCAGTTGACCAGGAATTCGAACGGCGAAAGAATCGCGGTATCCGCAGTCGCCGTTTTTCCGATAATTGTGGAGTTCGCGCTGGACGTTTCGAAGTCTATACCGCTGTCCTTCGTGAAATCGACGTCTATGTCCTCACTCGGTTGTTTCGTCCATGTGATCTGCTTCATAGGTGCCACGGTCGGAGGAGGTTTTGGCGTTGCGTCGACGGTGACTGAGTTGGTTCCTCCTCCGAAGCTCTCCGACAACAAGTGTTTCAATTCGTTGTTTAAGATATATATCAACTGTATCTGCTCCAGGTTTATCGTCACCTCGATGTCCGTGATGCAATTCACTTCGATCGCACTTCCGCACACCGTGATGTCAGGTTTGAACAGAACGGGAGGCGCGATGATCAGACACAAGTCGAATTTCGACAGTAAAGGAAGCGTGGAGAACTGTTGCTCCAGGCTGCTTCCATGTCCAAGCTTGTTCCATTCCAGCGCCGGATTCTCGTTCATCGTGTAAAGATAAGACTGCGACATCTTCTTGTTTATGCTCACGTGATAGTTTCTCCAAGTGGTCGTGTGAGCGCATATGCTCTTTACGTTGATTTGATATTGCCGGTCTTCCACCGCGGAGCCGGGTATGCTCAAGATGTTCGCTTGAGCCGCGAGCTGATATATGTCCAGTCTCAGAGGCGTACGGCAAACCGGGTTCTCCGCGTGCGGCGCGATACGAATTCCGTCCAGCTGTACGATCAATAGATCGTGCTGTGGTTTGGACTTAGTCACGTTGGACGCAGGTAACATCAGCCTGAGCCCCTTGAAATCGAGGTATATCAGTGGCAACGATTCGTTGTCCAGATTCGCGATATTGCTCAACCGCCGCGTCACGGTTTGCTCGGGGATCTCGATCGGATCTTTCTCGGCGGATCGACAGAAACATATCAGGGGTTTTAACAGTTGTATATACCTACTGGCTATAGTGAGCGGCAGAATGACGTCGACCATTTGAATTTTGATCACCACTTCGGAAATATAACCGTTAGTGACGGTCTGGTCCGTCGTTACGTCCTTCTGAAAGTGTAATGAGAGATGAATGCATCGGTCGCGCGTTATTCTTTTTGATCGTTTGAAAATGGTAGCGCACCTTCGGGTTTTTGTGCCGTTTGTAAGTGCCCCAACGCGTGTGAACGTTTCCCGATTTCGCTCGAGTCAAAGTGAAACTCAAAAAGCCAGAGTCGTCACCTTTCTCTAAATTATCCTCTCTACCGCACAATACCGCTCCTACGTATTCACCGATGTCCCACGTCGACGAATTTGGCTCTCTGTTCGTAAAAATAATCGTTATCGATCCCGTTTCGCTGAACCGGGCCCGTGATCACCCGCACTTCCTACCTCGTATAGTGATGTATGGTGACCGTTGTGATCTTATTTTTCAATTTAAAATAAACTGGCTGCAAGTCGATGGAAGTGATAATATCCTCCAGCTCTAGGACCAATTTCAACGAAGGTGCAGTCTCTTTCTCTGTTACGTATAACTTGATCGCGATCTTAGTTATCGTCCACTGAATCCAGGCCGTCAGGACTAGTTGGTCAGAGTCTACGAAGAACGCACACCACCGTGTAAAAGAGATGTACGAAAAACAATTCGACTGTAGTAGATACCTGGTGCAACATCCTCTCTCGAGGTCGAAACGGTCGAATTCGTGGTCGTGTCTTCAGGGTATAATAATTGTGTCGGTGTAGACGGAGTTTGTGGTATAATGGGAACGACTATGTGTGCCTCGGTGTTCATTTGACCGCCGACCATAACGCTTTTGTCACTGCCGGTCGTGACTCGCATCGCGTTCGATACATTCGAAATTATTTTGCTGACGAATACCACCTACAATTTTTATACAGTTGCATGTGATACGCTATTACGTGTGGAAAGACATGGAACGGGGTTCTGTACTCTGATACCTGTTCTTCCGATATGGATACGATGATTGGAGTGTTGTCGATATGAACGCAAACGCCGAGAGCAGAGAGGGCATTTGCCCCAGATGGAGCCGTTACAAGTTTGGTTGTGAGTGCGACTGTAGCGTTCAACGAGACTTTTTTAATGAAGTTCTTTTGCGTCTGTTGTTGCAACATGTAACAATGGAAGTCTACGAGACTCAACGTCCATGGGAAACTCTGTACTTCTGTAACAGATTTCTACGATGAAAATGTTTGATCGGTCGACGTGTCTTCACTTACTGTTTGTCCACATCGATCTCGGCAATTGAACAGGTAATTCCTGCAGGTAAGGCGCGAGCAACTCAAAGTTCACGTTGGACGAGTGAACGAGGAGGGACGGTAATTTGACAATCAACATTTGCAACGTGTCATCGCCTCTTAACGCTTTGTCTTTGGCTTCTTCTATACCTAATACGATTTGAGAAAGAACGACGTTATGAGAGACATGAGACGGATGGTATCGACGCGAGTACGATATATGTATGTCTGCGTACCATAAGAACCGATGCCGCTCATCGTAATCGACGGTATATAAATGACAATATGCCCAACAGATCCACTCAAAACAAGACCGCACCACCATGGATACAGATCCGCTAATCTGGCCAATATTCCCAAATGCTGTAAGTTCTACCACAGATTAATTCAATGTAACTAGTAAACCGATCACAGAAACGACGACCTCGTCGAATTCTGATCGAAACTAAGCGTCGCGTCGAGACCAATTAAACGATTTACGTACTTGTCCTTCGGTCTCCGATTTCGAATCGTGTTTCTTCCGGACCCCGTCGTTCTGAACGGTCTTCGATTTTTCCGTGGCCACGATCGACTTCCGTTTCTCCTTGTCCGAGGAACTGTGCACGCTCTCGTGCAAACTGGGAAAAGTCTTTTTCTTCGTACCGGTATCGGAGGACGCGCCTTCGAAATGCTGCTGCATTTCAGGTCGCGTCGTGCACAAAGTGCCGNGATTTACGTACTTGTCCTTCGGTCTCCGATTTCGAATCGTGTTTCTTCCGAACCCCGTCGTTCTGAACGGTCTTCGATTTTTCCGTGGCCACGATCGACTTCCGCTTCTCCTTGTCCGAAGAACTGTGCACGCTCTCGTGCAAACTGGGAAAAGTTTTTTTCTTGGTACCGGTATCGGAGGACGCGCCTTCGAAATGCTGCTGCATTTCGGGTCGTGTCGTGCACAAAGTGCCCAGACTGTAATACGTGACCCGATATTCGAGCCACTTGAAGAGCAGCGGGTCGAGCGAAGCTCTGATGTCCGCCACTTGGAGCGAGATCAAAGGTGGATGAGTCTGTTTGTCGACGTTCTGCGGGAACTGTATCACAGCCTTCAACAACGACTTGTTCTCTATATCGCTAAATAACACCAATAAACGTTGCGTAATATTCAGGAACGTCGTCGACAAACTAATTTCTAATCGATATACCAACCCGTGAATGTTGGTCTCCGGCCCCGAGAATATGAACACTTGTTGCGTCTCGTCGAGGGCAAACATCTTTACCGAATTTATGTTCAGCTCGTTCGAGACCGTCACTGAGGAATTCAACTTCCTGCAATTCACGTTCTCCAATAGCAACTCCAAGTACACGGGATCTGAAGTGTCCACGACGCGGCGCGAATTAGATACGTCGTCGATCGACCGACGATTTGAATAGCAACGCGTGGCCTACCTGTTTCTTGACAGGCGTCGTTGAACAAAGAAGAACACACGAGGGGGTTGCTTGTATCGCTCGAATCGAGGATCGATGTTAAAATAGACACGCCGACCATTAGTTTCGCTTTCGTTCCAGTAAGAGTGACGCTGTCGACGTGCAGCGCGTACATTTCAAGGATCAAATCGACATCTCGCCAATACTGTGGGTACAATAATTTCTTTATCTTGCATTCGATCGTACAAGGCATTATCATCGACGTGTGACAATTGTTCGTCAAATACAACTGACTCCTCGCTCCGTTCACCTGCAATCATATACCGTATCGTTCTATCGTGCGTCCCACCCTAATTTCCTTTTTTTCTTCTCTTTTTTTCTCATTTTTCAGTTACCTGTAACGTCATGATCTTATGACACTGATCGAACATGTCTTGCGGGAGATCGGTCTGTTTGGACGCGCAGGCCGCGAGCCTGAACGGGTACAAGGGTTGCAACACGGTCAACGTCGCTTCGTCGCATTCGATGCTCGTGAAGGGGTCGTCCGTAAGCGCGGGTGTCAAAGGTGTCGTCTGCACAGCGTTAAGCCAACCGAACGTGAAAGTGATCGATATATTACATATTGCCTATTTGCAACGCTACATACTCGGCTCTCGACGATCTTTCGTTGACGAGGTAATCCGGTGATCGTGTGATCCGCTAATTGTAACTGAATGGCAGCTTTCACTATTATCAATTTCGTCTCGACCATGGACACGTTCTCCCGCAGAGCCTCGTACTCCTCTAACGTGACCGGGGCAAGCTCGTCGATGAGCGGATCTAATGAGCAATGTAATGTGTAAGTCTGTTTATGCAACGTGAACGTAACGATGAACGCACCTGGTTTCGTAACGAGATACGGATTGTAATCGTAATTTGCAGCGGCTTGCTTTATCGTCTCGAGACGGTGGAAAACGCCCGAGCACATTCTGATCGTCAAGTCACCGACGACGTACCTCATCACTCGATGCTCCCGGAAATTACTAAAGAGAGTATTATTTTACTTCCTTTTCTGATCGTCCGCCGATTCGATCGGGTTACCTGTATTCAAAATTAGATCCGAACTCCGCTAATTTTTCGGGCGTTATATCGTCCGGGAGTTCAACGCAATGAACGTAATCCATGACGAACGCGGGACACCGTTCCCTCAATCGATCCTCTGAATTTATTAAATGGTTTGTAAGAATTTCGTTCAAAACCGTAAACTGTAAATTGGAGCACGACGACCGCGAATGATTATCGTTACCTGAAACTGTACACAGGTAGTAATATATCCCTTGCTTGTACTCTCTCTTTTTTCCCTTGTTCTCCACCGACTTGTCGTCGAACAGCGAGTCTTTTAAATAATCGGCATTCAGTTTACCAGCGACCAGATACAGAGGTGGCTAAACGACAGTCATACATTAAACGTCAGAAGTCTAATTTCCAAGTACGTACGAGTATTACGAAAGTGCAGCGAACGACATTACTTGAGCTCCGTCGACCACTTCGAGGTGACCGCAACTACAGGTGCCTCTCGGATACACGCGTATGCAACCCATCCCGATTTGGAAGCTGGTCATCGCGATCCCTTGCAACAACGTGTCGAACACCACGCCGTTCAATCGCAGCGTTAAGAACGACTTGTATCGGAGCTTTCGCGATTTGTAAAACAGTTGCTCCTTGATATTTTCCACTGTCTGTATACAGAAGCAACGGATAAAAAGTCCCGAACAGATTCCAGATCTGATGATGCGCGCGTACCTTAAAAGTTAAAGTGGCATCTTGCACGTACACGCCTAAATGTATCGTGTGCCCGGAATAAGCCATCTGTTGCTCGGAGGACCAGTCGTTGTCCCAGTCGATGGGTAGCAAAGACGATACCATGTTCCAAGCCCACCCTCCCCATCCCGTGTTCTCCGTACCGGTCCCACTGACGTGATCCATATCATCTGTCGATCGATAAACCAAGCGATGAGCAAAACGTACCGCGCGGCGATGGACGGCGAACGATACGACAAACCTTGGGCACCATCTTCTCTCTCTTCGACGGAGATCAAGGATCTCTCTTTACTGGATGGGAACTGTTTCGTTTGCAGGGCCATTATCAACGCGGCCAATCTGAGCAACATGGGCACCTGCTGTTCCGTTATGCTGAATTCCATCTTTTGACAATGTAGATCTAATCGCGTAATAGAAGCTCTCCTTGCGGTGTTACTGTGATAGTTTATAATCAGGCGTATGACAACGGAACATCGGTATAAAACAGGATCCTAAACAAATAGTTATCGCGATTAGGTCTACGCCTGTATGGCATTGTCTCGCGATCAGCCGACCCAAGATCAATGCTACGCAACATGAATACCTGGTATATCTCTATTTTCCCGGACGCGTCCATTTTATCTAAACACAACGTCAGATCTTGAATGGTAATCACTTTCCTAAGCATGACTTCGTACGAATTAACGTCTGGAAATATAGATGCGTGTAAGTACAAGAATCCTGCGATATTTTTTAGCAATGCATAACGCTATTCGACANCTTTCCTAAGCATGACTTCGTACGAATTAACGTCTGGAAATATAGATGCGCGTAAGTACAAGAATCTTGCGATATTTTCGAGCAATGCTTAACGCTATTCAACGCCAGACGCACGTACCAGTGAACGCTGGCTCCCATTTATTATCGACGGTCTGCATACTTAAAAATCTGACGTTGACACTGAGAACTATGTCCTCTTCCACGTATTTTAGAATTAAATTATTACAATTAATTGTTATATTATTTACAACTTTCGTCACTATGCTTTTTATGTATCCGGGAGGTGCTTCTTCCCTACAAATGGGGCAGAATTTAGCAAGGGAGAGTAGCTTGATGTAGCGAGAACTTACTGTGGTATCTCCGGCCTCTTCTGCGAGGTAGAGGGATTACTTTCCACGTTCGTATCATCTTTCAATTTTAAAATGCACTCTGAAACATCGATGATGATTCAGTTCAGGGGACATGTTTCATCGGAAGAAAGGGGATGACCGTATACTTCAATTTTACCTATCGTATTAATAGTAATTACAATCGGCTCCGAGGTGATCTTTACCCAAGGAACATGAATAAGCAGTTCATGTATGTGACCACTGACAAAGACGAACGGAAGGTTCAATTGTTCCTCCAACACCTCTAGCCGTAAGTCAAGATTTTGAAATGACGCATCGCCACCCCATAGAGAAACCTGAAATCCAACATTGTACGATAAACGCCCTTGCCAGTATCCACTGGATCTCGCATACGATCCCGATCTACCTGAGATTGTTCCGGCTTAAAATTCTTTACATATTTCTCGACGTAACTAAGAATCACTGGAGTAATGTATGACTCCAATTTGAACATCGTGGACGACCGTTCAACGCATTCCACATACTCCCCGAGGTTTGGCAAATTCGTATGAGCGTAAAGTGTGTCAACAATTTATTTTCCAGTCTGTCGGTAGTTCGACAGAAGCAGCGGCGAACATGACAGGAAAAAGTTGGCGTTGAACCATTTGGTATTTAATTAAAAATTCGAAGGCACGAGTCCGTCTGGAAGCAGTAGAGATTATTTTTGAGTAACGCGATCGGACGATCTCGAAACAGAGAGTGGACGAACGAAATGAACGTGGAGACGTAAACAAATATGATTTGCGCGTGAAAACTGGGCGAGAATGAGAATTGTCAACAGGAAAATGAAACGTCACGATCGCGGGATAGCAGAAGAGTAGAAAGTAGGGTAAACAGAATCAACAGGCGGTTTGAAAAATATATTTTATTCTTCCTTGGTTGCGAGCGACGACACAAGAGATATGAACATGAGTCATAACAGGCTCTGACGTTCGTAAAGAATCATATTAACCTCGTCGTCGTGTATTCGACGGTCGACTATGCATCGGTTTCAGGTAGAAGAGTACACGCTAAAAACACGTATCCTCGCATGTTCGTTCCGGCAAAACTTTCAGTCGAACAATTTCCAATTGGCCCGTCTTTAATCGTAATTTTCCGACTGTCAGACGCGATTCTGTCTCTGCTCACTCCGCTTCCTGCCACTATATAACCTTTACGACGATCCGACGACGAGGAGCACCCACGCAAGCAGCTGCTGCATGTGCACGACGACAGGAATCCGCATGCGCGACACTTTGGAGGTGCACATTTTAAAATTTGAGTCGAATCAAATACGAAAGCGCGCGTGTACCCTGACAATTCACTATGGACCGCATTGCTCGCATTGAAAATTTATGTATACAGGCTTGACAAGGACGAATAAAGTGGAAGTAGAAACTGGTAGAAACGAATGAACTTTGTTCGTATCCTACCTCGATATCGCTTGAACCCGGTCCCCGATGCCCGTGAAAATCGCTCCTCCTCTGTCCTTCAAATTTTTCAGCAGCTCGGCGACGTTCAATTCGTATCGTTCGCGATTCAGCTTTTCCATCATTTTTGCAAAAAAATAATGGCACACGTAGTCACGTATTTTGCGAATCGCGACTATACGAAACCCGCGATCGACCGTCGCATCGCTGAATTATTGAAAAGGAGAGTCGGTTTAGAAGGTCTNAATCGCGACTATACGAAACCCGCGATCGACCGTCGCATCGCTGAATTATTAAAAAGGAGAGTCGGTTTAGAAGGGCTGCCCACAGAAACGCTAAAGGAGCGCCTCGTACGTAAACCGCCCACGCGTCTATACAAATCTTTTCGAGATTCCTTCCGCGATCATAATTTTCATCACTTGCGCAGGCGAAATTCAAAGAGAATCGAAATGCCAGACAAGGATTACTCAGGCCGACGCATAGGCAAGTCTTGGAAGTCGTTGCTTTCATCCTGAACGTGAATCCTGATCTCCTGGAAGAAGGAGTCATCGACAAAGACGAATACGTCAACGTGTTCGACAGTTTTTTTATGAAAGATGGGAAGCGCGCGATAATCATACACTATCAGTCCATGGAACCTCCACCCTTCGGTAAACTTCTTTTCCTACTCCTCGCACTTCCTCTACTCGTTACTCACCTTGACCTTGGAACGTCTCCAAGACAGAATCGGGAAGATGGGGTCCACAATATGAACGCGAGACTCAAACGACGAGATGTTGCGTGACCGATGGGTTGACCGAGCAACTCTCCGGCAAATGCGTGATAGTCTACAGGCTGAAATCAGACATTGACTTTGAAGCGAAGCACCTCCTCGAAGTAGGTTCACGGTACGACCGGAGAACGTCTTTTCGAAGTTCTAATCTCGCGATTTCTTGAGCAGGAAACGTTTTACGCGTATGCGGAAGTCGACGCCGCGTCGCAAGCACTGGCAGCGATATCGGAATTGATTCTGAGATTGAATTTGCCAGCGATAGTCGCCAACACGGTGTGGGGTGAACTGTCCAAGACCGAGGCTGGCGAGAAAGTGAAGAATAATTTTATTTGCGATTTTCGAGACTTTTGCGAATTCCTAAGTAGTAAGCTACTCACGTATTGCATANACACTATCAGTCCATGGAACCTCCACCCTTCGGTAAACTTCTTTTCCTACAACTCGCACTTCCTCTACTCGTTACTCACCTTGACCTTGGAACGTCTCCAAGACAGAATCGGGAAGATGGGGTCCACAGTATGAACGCGAGACTCAAACGACGAGATGTTGCGTGACCGATGGGTTGACCGAGCAACTGTCCGGCAAATGCGTGATAGTCTACAGGCTGAAATCAGACATAGACTTCGAAGCGAAGCATCTCCTCGAAGTACGTTCATAATACGATCGGATAACGTCTTTTCGAAGTTCTAATCTCGCCGTATTTCTTGAGCAGGAAACGTTTTACGCGTACGCGGAAGTCGACGCCGCGTCGCAAGCACTGGCAGCGATATCGGAATTGATTCTGAGACTGAATTTGCCAGCGATAGTCGCCAATACAGTGTGGGGTGAACTGTCCAAGACCGAGGCCGGCGAGAAAGTGAAGAACAATTTCATTTGCGATTTTCGAGACTTTTGCGAATTCCTAAGTAGTAAGCTACTCACGTATTGCATGTATCAATTTCAAACGAGCCGATTTAATACTATTTCTATCGATGTCAAAACACACCTTCTGAAATTTTTGTTTAAAATGATTATCATTACCTTAATATTTTTTCCTTAATTAGACTTTTCCTATATTGATTGTCAAATTAATTAATTAAATCGAAGAAAAACGATTAAAGTAATGATAATAATGTTAAGCGAAAATGTCAAAAGACACCGCTTAAATAAAAATACTATTAAATGCAAAAAAGACCGCGATTTCTACCCGTATATATCCTTCCCCAGTGACCAAATTAGATCTAGAGAACACGATCAAGTTCTCCATCGACCGGGAGACTTACGACAAATACTTGTCGACGCCGGAAGACACCAAAAAGAGCCTGATCGATCCAGAAGCCATCAGAGCCATCGAGAACAACGTCAGGTCCTGGATGAAAAGTATGGAACGGGTAAATCTTACGATCTCCGCGTCTCGCGTCTCGTCTCCCGTAGAGAAAGTTACAGAGCGGAAAACGGTGTTCGAAAATTCAGGCCGTCGTCCAGAGCCAACAATTACGTAGAGAAACGGAAACGATGGGTCCAAATGCGGAACTCAGCCACTGGAGAAGATTGCTCGCTCGATTTTCATCGATCATCGAACATACCAAGTCTCCCATCGCCCAGGCGTATCTCAATTTTTTAACATCCATCAAATCGAAGCGCATGAAGGTATAATTAAACGGTTTAAACATCGAACATCGTCGTCAGTCTCATATGTTTCAAACGTAGAAATGGAGAACGCTGGAGAACCACGTGAAAACGATACAAATACTGGCGCAGGATAACGTGAAATATTTATACGCATTGGAGAAGTTCACACAGCCGTTGTACAGACTTGATCCGACGAAAATGGGAGAATACTTGCCGCCGCTGATGTACGTCATCCGAATGATATACGCCACCTCGCGATTTTTTAATACCAGACGAATGGTCACGGCGGTATTCGTAAAAGTAAAACGATTTAATAACAATAATAGGAGCATCCCCTTTCTTTTCTTTTTCTCTCGTTCGGATATCTCATTCGATCAGATCGATTTTCCAGATGACGAATCAAATGATCTTAGCGTGTAAAGCATACTTGACGGAGGACGGGAAAGTGAATATCTGGAACGAAGCGAAGTCCGTGATGATATCGAAGATAAAGGCAAACGCACCGTATTCGCGTAAACACGTTCCCAAACGTGTGACAGACCTAAGTGCACACGTGTCACGTCGCGTTCTTCTTGTTACAGGATTGCATCGAATTATGCGACCAGTATTACGAATACTATAACGAGATGTGCAAACAAGTGAGAGAATCTCCTGATGAGAGGCCCTTCGAGGTGTCGGAGATGTACGTCTTCGGGAAATTCAATACCTTTAAATCAAGAATAATAAAAGTTAGTAATTAGATCACTCCGTCGCGATTATTTTCTGAGATCAGAAATTACTTGAATTATGCGTTTCAGCTGATGGACGTGTTTCAAACCACGTTGACGTACCTGATTCTAAACGCTTCGGCGATTCAGGGGATAGACGTGTTCGCCAACAAGTTCTCGAGCTTCTTTCAGGAAATCGCGTCGCATGATTACGATCCTTTGAACCATAGAAAACCGTACTTCGATACCGATTATGAAATTTATAAAAGAAACGTGGAAGAAACAGAGTTGGAGTTGAGGAACTTCTTTTACAAATGCGTGTCGGAAACACCGAACATAACCGAAGCTTTGAGAGTGGTTGCGAGGTACCGTCGAACAATCTAATCATTCGTCGTCATTTAACTACGCGTGACGACAATTTCCACGTGTCGCAGATTTCAGAAACTGCGGTTCAAGCATCTGAGAATCGACAGGAAGTATCTGGAGCTGATATCGTTGTTTCAAAAAGAGATCGAGGACGTCCGCGACAGGTACAACGAGGACAGATCGGATCCACCGTTGCCGCGGAATATTCCGCCGATCGCCGGTCGCATTCTCTGGATCCGACAGCTCTACAGACGTATAGAGAATCCGATGGAGATTTACAAGGAGTGCAAACGAGTGATCGTCCACGATCACATGCAGAGGTGTATCAAGATTTACAACGCTTTGATCAGCGTGTTCATACACTACGAGCTGATATATCATAAAGCGTGGTACGATTCGTCGGAGATCGTAAGTGCACGACTGCTACCAGATAGAAGATATTTAATAAAATGACCATAATGAGCGTTACCCTAAAAGGTTCGATTGGCACTGGCCTCACCTTTGATCGTGAGGCACCCGGAGACGAATAAATACCATCTAAACTTCGATTCGTACATAATCGAAGTGATTCGCGAGTCGGAACACATGGCCAGGTTCGACCTGGAGGTACCTGATTTTATACAGATCATAACGTTCTGCAAGGACAAGATTTTCTCATCGTATGAGACTGTCAAGCGACTCGTCGACGAGAACGACGCGCTGAGGTACACTGTTGAAAATTTTTCATTAGATTTAATGAAGAAATACATGAAGCAATATTCATGTATTTTTTTATTAAGTTTAATGAAAAATTTTATAAAATATTCATTGCGGAACACGTAACAGTGTAGTTTCGCCTACTCGGTGTTACTCCGGTGTAAAGAACAAAAACGATATGTTTGCATGTTTCAGACGGAACATACCGATACTGTTCCTGAACCTGATAAAGATAGTTCTCGTCGATCTCGAGATCGCTTTTCAACCTTGCCTGTCGGTGATCACGTGGACGTCTCTGAACATCAACGAGATATGCAACGAAATCAGAACGGCCGTCACGTCAATGCAGATCTTCGTCAAGGAGATACGAGACATGAAGGAGGCGAGAGTCGACGAGGTGTTCGAGTCCATTGCCGAGGTCATACTGTTGAAGCTCGACGATCATCCGAAGAGTCCGTCTCGACTCTTGGACGATCAAGTCGCTCACGGGAAAATCGTTGCGGAGGATTTGGAAATAAAATCGTCGGCAGCGGAAAAAGCTGTCGTGACGATAATTAATAAGTTCATGGACTTCGTGACAGACGAGTCTGTCGAAAACATGAAGTATAACTGGCTGGATCCTGATAAAATTCATAAGCATACGTCTCAGACGAAGTTGACTAAAGGGAAATACGAGCCAGGTAGCAATTAAACAATTGAATAGAGTCAATGCATTTGCATAAACGATTTTGTTACCGTTTAGGCTTCGCTCCCATCGAGAGAACGCACAAGGTACAGATCCATAAAGTGCACAACGATTGCATGGAATTGTTCGCGTACTTTCATAACAAATTGATCGAGGCTCTGGTCAAGTGCACCAAACGCTCCCTCGAGCTGTTGAGAAAAAAAGTGACTGTGATAAGGTATCAATCAATCGACCATACTTTCCTTTCCGTCTCGAATGAAAGCGAATTTCAAAATTCTTGTATTGTCGTTCAGTCACGCGACGGAAGATGACAAAGACGGGCAGATGTTCACGCCGATCCTGTTGACCACGTTTATTCTACAAATTCCGAACGTCTTACTGCAACCTCCGATAGAAGAGCTGCAACTTTATTTTGGGAAATTGGTGACCAGCGTTCTGGAGAACTACAGACACGTCACCGCCTGGGGACAGCGTGATCCTAACGAAGAAAATTCGGTCGAAACAAATGGTCTACTCTCTCGAACAATTACGACCGACAACACTGAACAATTCATTAACGTTTTCCATCTTCTGCAGAGAACAGAGTACTGCTGAAAAATTACTATCAACAGATATCGGATCACAAAGAGATAGTTCGCTGCGTGATGAGTTTGCAGGGTGCGATCCTCGCCATCAAGGAAGACCTCGTGCAGATCGCAAACGTAATTCGATTAGATGCTAGTTAAGAGAATAGTTAAAGGAGATTATTCTTTTTTTATTTATCATCTTGAGAACAGATGTACTCGACGAAGTACGCGTACATATGGGCCGAACAGAGGGAAAATATTGTCCGAGCGTTCGTCGACTCGGAACCCATCACTCAAGAGATCAAAGAGAAGTTCGTCGAGTACGACGACCTCGTCGCGGAGATTGAAAATTTACCGGCGAAACACGTAGTCGGTCCCATAGAGATTTGCATGGGTAACAAATCGCGATCATGTCCAATCACGATACACGTAATTCCTTCGAGTTTGTTTTCACAGATAAATTGAAACTGGCTCTTCTGGTCGAGGCGCGTATGTGGAAGATATTATTAGGTCAGAATTTATCGGCGACCTACAAGAACAAATTGAAAAGGATCACGGACTACATCAACGAGAAGAACAAGGTTCTAGCGAGGGAGATAAAGGACCTGGAGGATGTAAGAGTCGCGATGAAGTGCTTGGGCGAAATACGGGACGATTTTATATCGTTGGATATAGAATTGATCTTAATTGAGGAGACGTACAATTTGATGGGGAGATTTCACATTCCCGTTTCCAAAGAGGAACAGGATATAGTGGACAGTCTGAGATACAATTTCACGAACATGTTGAACACGGTAAGTATCGGCTGACGTGTCAGCGAATTTTCGCGATTGAACAAAGATTCGTCGGTGTTAGGCGAAAGAAGTACAAGCGAAGATATGCGAGATGCAAGAGCCGTTGAAGAAGGAACTGACGGACGGTGTCGCGGTGTTCAAAGAAGACGTGATCAACTTCGACCTGGAATTCGAGTTGAGCGGGCCTATGGTTGAAGGAATCCCTGCAAAAGAAGCAAGCGATCGGTATTACATCGGCGAGAACGCGTTCTTATGTACTTTCATGACGCCGAGTACAGCGTTTGCGTTTGTCCAGACTCATACTGTTCCAAGCTCGATTGGAAGACTTATGGGAGAAGTACGAGACTTACAGTAGCGGCGAGGCTCTGTTCGGAATCGAAATCACTGAATATCCGGCTTTGCACAAGAGGAAGAGGGAAATCAACTTATTACAAAAATTGTATGGTCTATATCTGCAGGTGATACGGACCATCGACAGTTATTACGAGATACCCTGGTCCGACATCGATATAGAATCTATAGTATCCGAATTAGGCGAGTTCCAAAACAGGTGAATTTACCTTTGTTCCTCCCGAATACCATACCATAATTCAGAGGTCATTCATAAAAATTATACCGAGATTTTGTATAAAAAATCTGTGATCTATTCATTTTATTACTACGATTCGCATCAGGTGTCGCCGATTGCCGAAAGCTATGAGAGACTGGCCAGCTTTCATCGAGTTGAAAAAAAAGATTGACGACTTCAACGAGACGTGCCCGTTGTTAGAGTTGATGGCAAACAAAGCTATGCAGGAGAGACACTGGGACAGAATGTCGAAGTTGTGCAAGTACCATTTCGACGTCGAGTCCGAGGCGTTTACGCTCGCTAACGTGATGCAGGCACCTTTGTTGAAGTACAAGGACGAAGTCGAAGTACACTTTACATGCATATCGAGCTGAAGCTTTTGATCCTTGATCGATTAACCGATTTCTCTAACGACGAATCGGTTGTTTGTAGGATATATGCATTAGCGCAGTGAAGGAACAGGACATAGAGAGCAAATTAAAACAGATCGTAGCTGAATGGGCTACGGTAGATCTTCAGTTCGCCGTTTTCAAGCAGAGAGGTGAGCTGCTTCTAAAAGGCATGGAGACGATCGAGATAATCTCCCAACTGGAGGACAGTTTAATGGTCATCAGTTCTCTAATGGCGAATCGGTAAACGAGATCCACAGTATTCATCGTTCACCCGGTGCTAATTCTTTTTCCGAATCGTCAGGTACAACCAGCCGTTCAAGAAAGAAATACAACTATGGCAGAGCAAACTCAGCAACACTTCCGAAATTCTGGCGAAGTGGCTGACCGTGCAAAACTTGTGGGCGTATTTGGAAGCTGTGTTCATCGGTGGCGATATATCCAAACAGCTTCCGGCGGAGGCGAAACGTTTCAATGTAAAACAGATCAAAGGGATTCAGAATGGAAAGAGATCGAGGAGGATACACGGTATACACTGATATCGCGGAACGATGAATGTTGCAGAACATAGACAAGGCGTGGGCGAAGATCATGTACAGAGCGCGGGAACGAGTGAACGCGGTGGAAACGTGTACCGGTGACGAGACCATGGGACAATTCTTACCCCATTTGTTGGAACAATTGGAATCGTGCCAGAAATCTCTCAGTGGGTACGGAAATTAATTCGTCGCGAGTAACGAAGCGAGAAATTAATCGAACGTGCTTCACCAGATACTTGGAGACGAAACGAAGCATATTCCCAAGATTCTGTTTCATATCCGATCCCACGTTATTGGAGATACTTGGCCAGGCGGCCGATTGCCATACCATACAAAATTATCTCGACGGTTTCTTCGACAACGTTAAAAGCGTAATGAGAAACGACTTCGATTTCCAATGTCAGATTCCATCTCGATCAAACCAGATTTCCATTTATAGTTAGAGTTTCATGAGAAAGAGTACGAGAGAATCGTGGCTATGTATTCGCGAGAGGACGAGAAAGTTATACTGGAGAAAGACGTGGTGTGCACGGGAGGTGTGGAAAACTGGTTGAATACTTTGTTAGACGCTCACCAATTCTCGGTGGGCAACGTAATCTCGCAGGGTTTGCAAACCTTCGCGAACGAGGACTTCGATCCCATACAATTGATAGACACGTCGATACTACAAGTGCGTCATCGATATCAACCTCATCCGTTTCCTAATGTACGATATTTGAATGCGATTTTATGTCCGAATAGGTGGGTCTGCTGGGCCTGCAAATTCTGTGGACTCGCGACTCGGAAACAGCACTGAACACGGCGAAGCGGGACAGGACCATAATGAAGCGAACGAACCAATGGTTCCTCGATCTACTAAACAATCTTATCGAAATGACCGTGAAAGACTTGACTCCCTACGCGAGAGCGAAATACGAGGCTCTGATCACTATCCACGTACACCAGAGGTGTGCCACCGCATATCAAATACTTATTTCAGGTACCTCAAATGATTATGAGCCAGTTTCACTTGCACGCATCACGACTATAATATAGTTCAAAATCATTTGAGGTATCTGTACATTTATCGTCGAACGTTTGTTCAATAAGCAAAAACTTTCAGGGACATATTCGACGACCTCTGTCGTTTGAGGATTCGCAACGTGAACGATTTCGAATGGCTCAAGCAATGCAGATTTTATTACGACAGCGAAGCAGAAGAGGTCCCCATAAAGATCACTGACATAGATTTCGTTTATCAGAACGAATTTTTAGGCTGCACTGATAGACTCGCGATCACTCCTCTTACTGATAGATGTTACATCACGTTGGCTCAGGCCGTCGGTGAGAGATCATCTGCTACGACGTTACGCTGGTAGAAAAATGTAAAATGTTCCACAGGTATGAACTTCGGTGGTGCACCCGCGGGACCGGCTGGCACCGGTAAGACGGAGACCACCAAGGACATGGGGAAAGCTCTTGGAAAATACGTGGTGGTGTTCAATTGCTCGGACCAGATGGATTTCCGCGGTCTGGGCAGAATATTCAAAGGGCTGGCTATGTCTGGAACTTGGGGATGCTTCGACGAGTTCAATCGCATCGATCTGCCCGTGCTCTCGGTCGCTGCTCAGCAAATAGCGATCGTACTCGCCGCGAGAAAGGAGAGGAAGTCGAGTTTCCTCTTCAGGTAAGCGCGATTCACCTTGCCTCTGTTTCTCACCCTCGGACAGTCTTGACTTTGCTCATTTTCACGGCATTGTCTTCACGCAGCGACGGTGAAACGTACAAGATAAACTCGGAGTTCGGGATTTTCATCACGATGAACCCAGGCTACGCCGGTCGTCAAGAATTGCCGGAAAATTTAAAAATACAATTCCGAAGCGTCGCCATGATGGTTCCCGACAGACAAGTATTACTACTCTTTATTCGACGAAATTGTATTCCGTTGACACACGATAACCGTCGGTCTGCCGTGCCGTTCAGATAATTATGCGCGTAAAACTGGCAGCCTGTGGTTTCAAAGAGAACGTCATGTTGGCGCGGAAATTTTTCACGCTGTACAAACTGTGCGAGGAGCAGCTGAGCAAGCAAGTGCATTACGACTTCGGTTTGAGGAATATATTATCCTGTCTGAGAACTCTCGGTGCTCAGAAACGAGCCAATCCCACCGACTCCGAAGAGACCACTCTGATGAGAGTGTTGAGGTGAGATCTTACTGACGAACTCCGTGCCGATCAAAATGACTCGTTTAAAAATGCATTTGTTCGAACGTGGCAGGGATATGAATCTGTCGAAGCTGGTCGACGAAGACGAGCCCCTGTTCATGTCCCTGATCGAAGACATGTTCCCGGGAATAAAGCTCAGAGTGCAAACGTACAAGGATCTGCAAAAGGCGATCGCGAACGCAACCGCTGCGCTCGGTATAATGAATCACCCGGAGTGGAACTTGAAAACGATTCAAGTACGTGTCCTCTTACGCTCGGTATACTGTCTCGGTATACAATCAGACCGAAACGGTGTACGAGAATTTCCTTTCAGCTGTATGAGACGTCTCTGGTCCGCCACGGGTTGATGGTGCTCGGACCGACGGGAGCCGGGAAAACGAGGTGCATGTGGGCCCTGATGAAAGCTCTCACGGAATTGGGGCAACCCCACAAAGAAGTCAGAATGAATCCAAAGGTTATTACCTCGAGTTGAACCGTAAAATATAAACGATCGCGATCTGCTTCGCGGACGGAATCGTATTACTGCCGATCCAATTGGTGATGAATGGTTTCTCGACCGATCAGGCCATAACTGCGTCTCAAATGTTCGGGAGGCTGGACGTGGCTACGAACGACTGGACAGACGGGATTTTCTCTATCATCTGGAGGAGATCCACGCATACCAAGAAGACCGACAATTTATGGATGGTTCTAGACGGACCCGTGGACGCCGTGTGGATCGAGAACTTGAATTCGGTGTTGGACGATAACCAAACGTTGACGTTGGCGAACGGTGATCGGATAATCATGGCACCGAACACGAAATTGGTCTTCGAACCGGACAACGTGGACAACGCGTCGCCAGCCACGATATCGCGTATGGGGATGGTGTTCATGAGTGCGTCCGTCCTCAAGTGGTACCCCGTTTTACAGGTAAGCGAAGCTTCGATTTTTCTCTCCCTTGTGCTCGTCCTGTCATTCTATCTATTATTGGCCATTTTGAACATTGGTACATTAAACATTCAGGGATGGTTCAAGAGGCAACCGGCTGCGCAAGCGGACGTCCTGGACATTCTCTTCAATAAAATATACGATGACGCTCATACATTCGTTCAGACGAAGCTCCCGGTTAAAATGAAACTGTTGGAAGCGATGTACATAAGACAGTGCATCGACTTGCTGGACGGTCTACTTGGAAAAGACAGTGAGTCGCGCCTGTCGAAGGACAGCGTTCATACGCGAATTTATGAGAGAACGTGACACTTAAATTTCAGAGGTTCTCCCGGAACACCATCTCGAGAGAGCGTTTCTGTTCGCGATGATGTGGAGTCTGGGAGCAGCGTTGGAACTGGAAGAACGCGGCGCGTTGCAAGAATTCGTGCTCGGTCACGAGTCGAAGTTGCACTGGCCCAAGTGTCACGTAACGACAATACGTACGACGAATGATCACATGGGTATCGTCACGTTTACGTTTGGACGTCGCGGTTTCAGGAAGACGAGACCATTTTCGAGTATCTGGTGTCGGAAGAGGGGCACTGGTTGCACTGGAGCGAAAGAGTCCCAGAATTTATCTACCCTTCGGACGAAGTTCTCAGTTATTATACTATACTGGTCCCGAACATAGATAACGCTCGAACCTTGTACCTGATAGAGACCATCGCGAAGCAAGGGAAAGCCGTGTTACTGATAGGTATGCTCGACGAAACATGACAGTATTTCGTAATCGACTGACATCTAAGAGGGAATGTAAAAAATTGTAGGGGAGCAAGGAACCGCGAAAACTGTAATGATCAAGAGCTACATGTCCAACTACGATCCTGAGGAACATTTGCACAAATCGTTCAGCTTCTCATCAGCGTCTACTCCCAACATGGTTCAAGTAATCATCACTCGTAGAACCATCGACTTCGAACCAATTTATAATTTTGACCTTTTCGCTTTTTAGCGAGTATTCGAGAGCTACGTGGAGAAAAGGGTCGGGACGACTTATGGACCACCGGGTGGCCGCAAGATGACCATTTTCATCGACGACATCAACATGCCGGAGATCAACGAATGGGGCGACCAAATAACGAACGAGATAGTCCGCCAACTGATGGAATACAAAGGGTTCTACTCTCTGGATAAACCCGGCGATTTTTGCTATATACAAGACGTTCAATTGCTGGCTGGAATGATTCACCCTGGCGGTGGTAGGAATGACATCCCCCCGAGATTGAAGAGACAGTTCAATATCTTCAATTGTACTCTTCCCTCTAACAAATCCATGGATACGATTTTCAGTAAGAGATTTATATAAATTATCAAGTCATAGGTAGGACTATTATACATACGTATCATCGTCCGAGGGTGTAGAAAGTTTTGCGATTTTCTCCTGTCCTGTATATACACTGAATATCCAGACGATATGTTTAGGGAGCATTGGGCAAGGCTACTTCTGCGAGTCCAGATTCGAAGAGAACATAGTGGAATTCGTGCCGAAACTGATACCACTGACAAGAGTCGTGTGGCAGCAGACCAAGATAAAGATGTTGCCGACACCGGCGAAGTTCCATTACGTCTTCAACCTGAGAGATCTGTCGCGAATTTGGGAAGGCATGCTCAGGATAGAAACAGCCGAATGCGACTCTATAAGTCGATTATTAAAGCTCTGGGAACACGAGTGCACTCGTGTAATCGCGGATCGGTTCACGAACAGCGACGATACCGCCTGGTTTAAGAACAATCTTCGGCGAACAGCCGAGAAAATGTTAGGTCCGGATTTCAGCTTCTACGTACCCGTGGAAACGTACTTCGTGAATTTCCTGCGCGAACCACCGGAACCGACCGGAGACGAGCCGGAAGATTTCGTGTTCGAGGCACCCAAGATTTACGAGGAGATCCCCAGGTACGATTCTTCGCGAAAAATAGTCGCGTATCTGTTCGTCTTCGAACTGTTCGACTCGCATTTAGCTACGACGTGGTAATCGCGAAAGTGAAGCAGAACATGGAACAGTTCAACGAGTACATTCGAGGCATGCATATGGACCTGGTGTTCTTCCACGACGCTTTGGTGCACTTGATTCGAATATCGAGAATTCTCGGAGTCCCCAGAAGCAATGCAATGCTAGTAGGAGTCGGAGGTTCGGGGAAACAAAGTTTGACCCGGCTGGCCTCTTTCATCGCCGGCTTCAGCTTCTTCCAAATAGTTTTGTCGAGGTAATGAACGAAGGATCAAAGATCGAGCGTTGCTCGATCGAGATCACGTTTGAAGGACCGATCGTCACTCGTGGTTTCAGGAGTTACACCGTGACGAGTTTGATGGAAGATCTGAGAAAGGTGTACCGCGCAGCTGGTACAGGGAGCAAAGGACAGACCTTCATATTCACCGATAATGAGATTAAAGAGGAGGCCTTTCTCGAGTACATCAACAATATTTTAAGCGTCGGCGAGGTTGCGAACCTGTTTCCAGCGGATGAGCTTGACGAGGTGTTGACGACGGTGACGCCGATAATGAAAGCCGAGGACCCGAGACGACCGCCCACCCCGGACAATCTATACGAATTCTTCCTGACTCGTGCGAGAAATCAGTTGCACGTAGTGTTATGCTTTTCACCGGTAGGTCACATGTCTCGTTATAAACGTAATAAACTGCCGTGGGAACGAATTGATGATCGAATGCTATGCGATCGCCAGTAAAATGTTATACTATAGAAAAGTACAGAATAATCGCGAAATAACTCTTGAAGCGTTTGAATGTATGCGTGTATACTTGTACGTAGACATCGTGTGAGCTCGCGGTTCGCAGGTCGGCGAGAAGTTCCGGTCCCGAGCATTGAAATTTCCTGCTTTGATATCCGGCTGCACGATAAACTGGTTCTGGAGGTGGCCGAGAGACGCTCTGTACGAGGTCAGCAGTCACGTTTTGGACAAGTTCAGGATAATATGTACTCCGGAGGTGAAGAATCATCTGATCGAAGTCATGGGAGATGTTCACGACAACGTGAACGATACATGCGGCAAATACTATGACAGGTAGATCCGTCGATCGATCATTCGTTTCTGGACCGCAGATTTCCCGTGGTTTATCGTTAATATCGTTCGGAATGAATACGAGCAACGTTTCTCCACGCGTAGATTCCGAAGGCAAGTGTACGTAACTCCGAAATCGTTCCTCACATTTTTGAGTGGGTACAAAGTGCTCTACGAGCAACGTTTGGACGAAATCAACACTCTGGCGTTCCGTATGAGCAACGGTTTGAACAAATTAGTTGACGCCGCGGCACAGGTCGACGAGTTGCGCAAAGTTTTAGAGAAGAATCAACAGGAGATCGCGGAGAAGAACATCCAAGTGGAAGCGGTTTGTATCTCTCACGAATCGAATCGCTGACTACTGTTGAGTACACCACCGCGTTTTCTCATTGTCTAATCTAACAGATTTTAGTCACCGTAAACGAGAAGAAAAGAGAAGCCGAGACAGTGAAGGCGCAAGTGCAACAATCAAAGGACGAGGCGGAAAATATATTGAAAGTGATCGCGAAGGACAAGGTGGTGGCGGAACAGAAATTGAAAGCAGCCGAGCCTGCTCTATTGGCGGCAGAAGCTGCTTTACAGGTCAGACACTTTTCATCGAACACCGTCCGAATCTCGCAATGGAAACGATGTCGACCGATAATTCTATGAAATATTGCAGACCATAAGAGCAGCTGATATCGCAACCGTAAGGAAACTGGGCAAACCGCCTTATTTGATCACACTGATCATGGACTGTGTCTTGATATTATTTGGGAGAAAATTAGAACCGGTCAAGCCTGATTACGACAAGCAGTTCTTGACCCCCTCGTGGTCCGAAGCTCTGAAGGTATCGTCTGTCAGCCTCTGAAGCCAAACGTGGGTTCGAAATCGTCTGTGCTCTCGTTCGGGCACAGACGATCGAGTTTCTGAACGCAAAGACGAAGATCTGCTGTCGCTTCGCAGATGATGGCCGACACGAGATTCCTGTATAATTTGCAAAATTTCCCGAAAGACAACATCAACGCCGAGACGGTCGACCTGATGCAGCCGTACTTGAATTATCATTTGTACACGTACGAAGCCGCGAAACAGGCTTGCGGAAACGTTGCTGGCCTCATCCAGTGGACCATATCTATGGTCACGTTCTACGGGATAAACAAAGACGTTCTCCCCCTGAAAGTACGAAATTTCGAAACGGATCGCAATTTAGGGATCCGCGGTTTTTAACTCGACGACTTTGATTCACAGGCGAACTTGGCCGTGCAAGAGAGTAAGTACGAGAAGGCGAATCGAAATTTAATGGAAGCCGAGGACCATCTCAGAGCCAAGGACGAGGATTTGAAAGTGGTGGAGGCAGAGTTCGACGCGGTCATGGAGGAACGTCAAGTGAGCGATCGATCGGTCATGAGTATCGAGTGAGAAACATGAAATCTGTAACGGGACGGTGAGAATTTCTGTCTTAGAAAGTAGTCGACCTGGCCGACGCTTGCCAAGCGAAAATGGACACTGCCACGGCAATGATCGACGGTCTCTCCGGCGAGAGAGTCAGATGGACCGAGCAACTGGCCACGTTTAAATCGGAAACGGATCGACTGGTCGGGGACGCGATAGTTCTCATGGGTTTTCTCTGCTACTGCGGACCCTTCAATCAGGAATTCAGGAGCATATTGCAAAGGGAGTGGTTCGATTTCATACAGGGACGAAAAATTCCTGTTTCTATAGTGATCAACATTACGGCCACTTTGACCGACACCGCTACTGTTAGTAAAAACGAGAAATTCGAGAAGTTATCGAACACTCGACGGACTCGAACACGTTTCTGAATTTCTCCCGATTTCCTTTTCGTTTGAAAAGATCGGAGAATGGAGCCTGCAAGGTTTACCGACGGACGACCTGTCCATTCAAAACGGAATCATAGTCACGCAAGCGACCAGGTATCCGTTGTTGATCGATCCACAATTGCAAGGAAAGGCGTGGATCAAGAAGAAAGAAGCGGAGTTCCAATTGCAGACAACTCTTTTGACGCACAAGTATTTCCGAAATCATTTGGAAGACTGCGTTTCTCTGGGTCGGCCGCTGTTGATCGAGGACGTGGCCGAAGAACTGGACCCCGTTTTGGATAATCTCTTGGAGAAGAATTTCATAAAGATAGGAACGTCTTTGAAGGTGAACTGACGCGATTTTCAAAAAAATATCCCTTCTTCGATTGTGGCCACATGTGCCGTTTCTGTTCGCGGTAAATAGGTAAAACTAGGCGACAAAGAAGTAGACATTCACAAAGACTTCAGGCTCTACATCACCACCAAGTTACCGAATCCCTCCTACACTCCGGAAATATTTGCTCGCACTGCTATCATCGATTTCACCGTCACGTTAAAGGGTAATCTTCCCTATACATTCACGAAACATACATCCGGTCTGATTCTCTCATGATTGTAATTAGGTTTGGAAGATCAATTATTGGGAAGAGTGATCCTCACGGAGAAGAAGGAACTGGAGACAGAAAAGACACAGTTGATAGCAGACGTGACGGCGAACAATCGGAAGATCAAGGAGCTCGAGGCCAATCTCTTGCAGAAGTTAACCACCGTCGAGGTACGTGATCTCGTTCTTACATCGTTTCATCGTATAAATTCGGGTGACTATACGGGTTTTACTTCAATTCCAGGGACCCCTGATAGAAGACGTGGAATTGATGTCCGTACTGAACGTCACGAAACAAACCGCGGCCGAGATCAACGAGAAGCTGAGCATCGCGAAAGACACCGAACTGCGAATCGACACGGCGCGCGAAGAATTCCGGCCGGTCGCAACTCGTGGCAGCGTGCTATACTTCTTGATCTGCGACATGTCTCTGGTCAATTGCATGTATCAGACGTCGCTCGTCCAGTTCTTAGAACGTTTCGACGTTTCCATGGAAAGGTGGTCACTGATTTTAAACATCCGGCGATAAATACGTAAGGACGCAGTCTATCTCAATCGGGAAATCTGTACAGGTCCGAGAAGAGTCCCGTCAATCAGAGGCGAATCAATTTTATAATCGAGTACCTCACGTACGAGATCTTCCGATACAAAGCAAGAGGCCTTTACGAGATCCATAAATATATGTTTATTCTGCTGATGACGCTCAAGATCGACTTACAACGCGATGCAATTTCGCACGATGAGTTTCAATATTTGATTAAAGGCGGGGCGGCATTGGATCTGAACGCGGTCGCTCCGAAACCTTGTAAATGGATCACCGACGTCACCTGGTTGAACCTGATCGCGCTGTCCGATCTCAGACAGTTTCAGTACATCACGAGTCAAGTACCGGCCAGCGAGAGACAGTGGAAACATTGGTTTGACAAAGCGGCTCCGGAAGAGGAACCAATACCGGATGGTTACAACACTTTAGATACTTTTCGTCGTTTGCTACTTATCAGGTCGGTTCGATCAACGACGTGTCTACACTAATTTGAACCCGACGGAATGATTAGACGAATTACTCGAATCTCGTAGAGCGTGGTGCATAGACAGAACGTTGTCGCAATCGCGTAAATACATATCGAGCGCGTTGGGAGAGAGATACGCGGAGCCCGTGATCACTCTTCTGGACACGATGCACGAGGAATCGAGACCGAACACCCCCATGATCTGCTTCCTCAGCATGGGAACCGATCCCACGCCTAGCATAGAGCAGCTCGCCAAGAACCTAGAAATCATTTGCAGGAGCATCTCGATGGGTCAAGGGCAAGAGGTTCACGCGCGGAGACTGCTTCAAAGCGCGAAGACAGAGGTTCGCGTTTCGAAAAATCGATTGTCCGATTGCTCCTACGACGAAAATCTAAGTAAACTCTAACATACCAAGGGCTACTGGGCGCTGTGTCAAAACTGCCACTTGGGCTTGGACTACATGGCCGAGTTGGTCAACTTCATTCTGGAGATGGACGAGCCGCATCCTAACTTCCGGATATGGATCACCACGGAGCCGCACAAAGATTTTCCGATATCCCTTTTACAAATGTCGATAAAATACACATACGAACCGCCGCAAGGTAAAATCCAGTTGGGTATTTCCGTGTCTGCCTGTCTACGTCTCTATATTTTCCATCCGCAGGGATCAGGGCTGGTCTGCTTGCCACTTACAGCGGGATGAATCAGGAGATGTTGGATCAGTGCGATGCGTGGCAGTACATACCGATGATCTACGCAGTGTCGTTTTTGCACACGATCGTTCAAGAGAGGAGAAAATTCGGGCCCCTCGGCTGGAACATACCGTACGAGTTCAACATGTCGGACTGGCTGGCGTCCTGTATGTTCGTCAACAATCACCTCAACGATTTCGATGTAAAGCAGGGAATAAGTTGGCTGACCGTGAGGTAATCAGAGAGAAGGAGCAACTGGTGACGTGAAAGTGGAATAAAAAGGACCGAAGGACTTTAAATTTTCTCTCAGGTACATGATAGGAGAAGTGCAGTACGGAGGACGCGTCACAGACGACTACGACAAGAGATTGTTGAACACTTTCTGTAAAACGTGGTTCTCGGACGTGATATTCGCAGAAGATTTCGTATTCCACAAGGGGTACCCGATACTGGTCTACAAGCAAGTCGTCGACTACCTAAAAGCGATAGACGAGATGAGCCCCATAGATCCGCCGCAGGTTTACGGCCTGCATCCAAACGCGAACATCACGTAAGTACCGCTCGTCGTCTCGTCGCTAGATCCTCGTATGGAACTCGTCGCGTTGCAGTTACATGGGCAACACCACGCAAGCCGTGTTGGACACCATAATATCTGTGCAGCCGAAAGAAGCGGGTGCGGGCGGTGCCGAATCGAGGGAAACGATCGTAGCCAGACAAGCCCAGGAGATGTTGAAGAGGTTGCCACCCTCGTACGATCCGTTCGAAGTGAAGGACAGGCAAGTGGAACGGTGATTCGTGTATTAATACGATCGACCATTGTTTCGTTATTCGCGTCCGGGACGAGTCGATTCAAATGTCTACCGCTGATTGACAGATTGCAGATCTTGGGAGCCACGGCACCGATGACCATTTTTCTGAAGCAGGAAATCGACAGGATACAAGTAGTTATTAAATTGGTAAACGTTACTCTGAAAGATCTGCTGCTCGCTATAGAAGGAGTGATCATCATGAGCGAGGTAACTCGATTCGGAACGCGCGCGATGTTCCGAACAAAACGGTAACTCATCACGTGCGACCCTCCATTCAGGAATTGAGAGACGCACTTGATAATTTATACGACGCCCGAGTACCGCAGGTATGGAGAGCGAAGTCGTGGGAATCTGCTTCCCTCGGTTTTTGGTTCACCGAACTACTCGACAGAAACAAGCAATTCTCTACGTGGCTGTACTCTGGGAGACCGACGAAATTTTGGATGACAGGATTCTTCAATCCGCAAGGCACGCGACAATTTCTAATAGATATGATTATCGTCATTACGATTCGTAACGTCGTCGCTCTCTGTTTCTGCGACGTACGAGGGAATCAAATTTCAATTGCATCTCGTAGGATTTTTGACCGCAATGAGGCAAGAGGTGACGAGAGCTCACAAGGGATGGGCTTTGGACAATGTGACGTTGCACAATGATGTTTTACGTTATACGGCGGAGGAAATTAAAACTGCGCCCCTGGTACGTTCGCAACTTATTGTCAATATTGTCATTATACGCGTTCTCCGTTCTTCGCGGACATAGCCGTGTACGGAGAGTTCATTTACTTGACGATCGCTCGTTTTCTATCAGGAGGGAGTCTACGTCTACGGACTGTTTCTCGAGGGAGCTGGCTGGGACAGAAGGAACAACAGACTATGCGAATCTGCGAACAAAGTTTTGTACGTGTTGATGCCAGTGGTACATATTTTCGCCCTGTACAATATTCCCGACAAAGATCCAAAACTGTATCAGGTACGAGCACAAACACGGACGATTTAAACTTTATTTTACGTACGGTAAACAGTAATCGATTTTCATTTCGTTGACTATGATGATGTTCAGTGTCCAGTTTATAAAAAGCCGCAAAGAACTTACGTGTTAATGGTGACGCCGCTCTGGTTACAAACGCTGAGACCGCCGGACTTTTGGATTCTTCGCGGTGTAGCGTTGTTATGCGATATTAAATAAAACATCACGCTCTGCGAGCCGTTTTGTAACAATAAACGATCGTTACGCAAAGTTTGTTGTATTTTTTCTTACAACGTTCACTGGAAATGATACAATTTCTGAATGCACAATCACTGAGAGTTGTCCTCTTCCAAAGGTGAACATAACGCGTTTTGCTTCGAGCTCGCTTCGTCCGAGCTTGCGAGCGATAAAGAATTATCACAGCAAGAGTGGCATTTGAAGAATCGACCGAGTGAAAACAATTTTTCACTGTCGACCGATCAAACACAAATTTTTTGAAACAAGTTGGACACAGCGAAAGAAAATAGACGCGAGTAAGAACGTGTCGAACCTGTTCAATCCTAACTTACATACTATTTAGACGCACCAGAAATCGATTACCTACCTGCCTATTATATATTTAATCTTATATTTAAGAAAGGCAAGATAAATAAACCAACAGACTCACACGGCACGACGGTACGTACGGACTCTCATCTGCTCGGATGTAAGAATCTGCGGGAGCCGTCCCGGGACGACTCCACACCCGAGTTTAACATACAAACAGATTCACACGAGGTACGTTATCTGTAACTGCTACAAATTTGNAGCGATAAAGAATTATCACAGCAAGAGTGGCATTTGAAGAATCGACCGAGAGAAAACAATTTTTCACTGTCGACCGATCAAACACAAATTTTTTTAAACAGGTTGGACACAGCGAAAGAAAATAGACGCGAGTAAGAATGTGTCGAACCTGTTCAATCCTAACTTAAATACTATTTAGACGCACCAGAAATCGATTACCTACCTGCCTAACCATCTTATATTTAAGAAAGGCAAGATAAATAAACCAACAGACTCACACGGCACGACGGTACGTACGGACTCTCATCTGCTCGGATGTAAGAATCTGCGGGAGCCGTCCCGGGACGACTCCACACCCGAGTTTAACATACAAACAGATTCACACGAGGTACGTTATCTGTAACTGCTACAAATTTGTATATTAACTTCACGACTTAAATAGGTTAGGTACACTGAGCACGTGGGATCATTCTTATTATTACTCATTGTGTTTACATACACGTAAATGCACTGTCAAATATATATTAGATTTTTCATTGAAAATGTTGCTTAGAGAAATAAAAAATAATAATAGAAAGGGACGCATTCGTCCAGNATCTGCTCGGATGTAAGAATCTGCGGGAGCCGTCCCGGGACGACTCCACATCCGAGTTTAACATACAAACAGATTCACACGAGGTACGTACATACCATTTATCTGTAACTGCTACAAATTTTNGCTGTAAAGAAAATCAATGCATGTCGCACGAATATATAATGCAGAGGTTACGTCGACGGTTATGAGGTTATGTGGATAGTCGACAAACTTACGAAGTACTAAATATACAATTACAGTTGTAATATACAAATACAATTAGTAATATTGAAATACTCAGGGTCACTATGCTTGTCAAACAATTACAGGACTGAAGGAACTTAAAAATATACAACTCACTGTGATAAAAATCTTCATCAATCCAGGTATCAGCCATTCAGTAAGAATGAATGACGATGTACACTATAGATAGAAAGAAAGAAAAATGAGGGTTTATCTTTACACAGTCCTTCAGTAATTTGNGAACCTGTTCAATCCTAACTTACATACTATTTAGACGCACCAGAAATCGATTACCTACCTGCCTATTATATATTTAATCTTATATTTAAGAAAGGCAAGATAAATAAACCAACAGACTCACACGGCACGACGGTACGTACGGACTCTCATCTGCTCGGATGTAAGAATCTGCGGGAGCCGTCCCGGGACGACTCCACACCCGAGTTTAACATACAAACAGATTCACACGAGGTACGTTATCTGTAACTGCTACAAATTTGTATATTAACTTCACGACTTAAATAGGTTAGGTACACTGAGCACGTGGGATCATTCTTATTATTACTCATTGTGTCTACATACACGTAAATGCACTGTCAAATATATATTAGATTTTTTTCATTGAAAATGTTGCTTAGAGAAATAAAAAATAATAATAGAAAGGGACGCATTCGTCCACCTGTAAAGAAAATCAATGGATGTCGCACGAATATATAATGCAGAGGTTACGTCGACGGTTATGAGGTTATGTGGATAGTCGACAAACTTACGAAGTACTAAATATACAATTACAAACTATAAAGTAATATTGAAATACTCAGGGTCACTATGCTTGTCAAACAATTATAAGACTGAAGGAACTTAAAAATATACGACTCACTGTGATAAAAATCTTCAACAATCCAGGTATCAGCCATTCAGTAAGAATGAATGACGATGTACACTATAGATAGAAACAAAGAAAAATGAGGGTTTATCTTTACACAGTCCTTCAGTAATTTTCGAAGTCTCGGACACTCCAAAATAAATATATTGTCAGTACTTTACCATTTCTCAAGCCAAGATCCATCAATCATCCATATGGCCAGCATTCTCAACGTGCCACTCCGGCCACTCGATAGGCTATATATACAACAGTCTATGAACCTTCCCCAGGGAAAAAGGGGGAAAACGGTAAAGAAAAACTTACATGGAGTAATAGATGCGTCCTAACCTAGCACGTAAACTGATAGAGGTAGCAAACGACTATTTACGTGCACGTGGAGATCTGCACGAGAAGTAAATCCAAATGGTAGTGTACACGACACGTGCACGAAAAATAGATCCAAAAGGTGGAAGTGGAAGTCATTGAGTGGAAGGGGATGGGAAGTGCTTATGTGGGTGGTGCAGTGGGGTGGTGCAGTGGGGTGGTCNTACACAGTCCTTCAGTAATTTGCCAAGTCTCGGACACTCCAAAATAAATATATTGTCAGTACTTTACCATTTCTCAAGCCAAGATCCATCAATCATCCATATGGCCAGCATTCTCAACGTGCCACTCGATAGGCTATATAGACAGTCTAGGAGCCTTCCCCAGGGAAAAAGGGGGAAAACGGTAAAGAAAAACTTACATGAAGTAATAGATGCGTCCTAACCTAGCACGTAAACTGATAGAGGTAGCAAACGACTATTTACGTGCACGTGGAGATGTGCACGAGAAGTAAATCCAAATTGTGACACGTGCAAGAAAAGTAGATCCAAATGGTGGAAGGTGGAAGTGGAAGTCATTGAGTGGAAGGGGATGGGAAGTGCTTATGTGGGTGGTGCAGTGGGGTGGTGCCAGGAAAATGGCCGCGTTCGCTGTTGCAAATTCGCATACATGTGTGTACGTGTGTAGTATGTATGTTGTAACACACGCGGCTTCTTCGAGAATTATTTTCAACGTTATTTCACCACAGCCTTTTCGTTTGTAATTGACAAAGACGACGGACTGGATGAATTATTATAGACGGAAACAATAAAAGCTATAAAAACGATTCGTTAGGGTCTATACAGTCTATACCGATAAGGACAACAAGGACATAAACATTACGTACTAAATAGGTACTACGCATTCGACGTTCGACCAATAGACAATGTTCCCCTACCTTTCGATAATTACGGACAAGGTTTGTTCCGTAAATTCCCATTGAATTTAAAGTGACAAAGTAGTGGAGAGAATCGTAAAAATAAAAATAGGTTTATGACGGTTAAAAGTCATAAAACTTTTATTCTTCTATGGGTCTAGAAGGTAGCGTAACGAATTGCACGAACAAAGCCGGAAGCGGTCGAGGAATACGATTGGTCGAGGGAGGACACGTGATGTAACGATCGTTCGAGGATTGGCCAGGGATTACAATAGAGCAGGCTGTTCCTTCACTCAGAGGGAAGATAGTATTGGAAGCGACCAGCAGGCCCAGCCAGCTTGAGGCTTGAGAGGACATACGTAGTTTACGAGTAAGAGTAAGAGGTCCGAGAGTTCGATCGCAGTGCCCGGTTACGAGTGTCGTGCGCGTTGACGAAATTAGGAGAGGTTAAAAAGCACGGAGAAACGAGCGTTGAAGAAGAGGTAGAAATCGACGAGCCGCTGTCCGAAGCGAATCCGGTTTTTTGGGAGACACACAAAAAACGAACGTGGCGTTCGGTGCGCGTACATATAGAGCACATCACGACGACGAGTTATTTGCTGTTAAAAGTAATCTTTCGCGTTCACGAAACGTGTGTGTACGCGCGCGTGTGAAACTTCAAGAAATTCCGTGCTAAGCAGCGAAAAAACAAACAACTTGTGTGTCGTTCGCCATCTTGTACCTCTCCAGCTGCGCTTCGCGATAAGCGAACACTGAAAGAGCGAGAGAGAGAGCGAGAGAGGGAAATTTAAGTGTGAAAAAGAGATAGAATTCGATCCATACGCGTGTGATTTCGTTCGGTGAGAAGTAAAAGTGCATACAGAGGTGACCAACGGTCACCGAATGTGGTCAAATTTGAGGAAATCGCAATTAGGGAGGACTGCGAGAGAACTCGAAGCAAGCGGGGCGAGGTAGCATCGCGCTCACAGGAGGTTCGTGGGATACCCCACCAAGTTTATTCCTCCGCGTTCCCCCTACCCTGGATTTGCCCTGGATCCCGTGATTATTGCGCAGTTAGAAAAATCATCGAATACAAGCGTCGACGAAAGCTTGACTGCTATAGAAAGTGGCCCGCGGACATTCTACGGTGAGTTTACGTTTACACGGATGATTACCGTCTCTCTTTTACCCCGTATTCGGAATTTCTTATGAGCGACGCGACGTAGCGTCATCGATCACTCGTACCTTTAATAGTTATGCTTGTTGTTCCGTCCGCGTTTAATCACGGTCCCCATATGGTTTCGTACAGTATACGGGCCGGACACGATGAAACGGTTTTCTATCAAAAGCTTTTCGCGTCGACGACCGTCGCGTTTTATTTATGTACATCCAACGAATCATACGTTCGGATATGCTACTTGAGGTAAGAGACCGATTTGTTTTCCAGACGGGTCAACTAATCGAGATCGCGAGTGACGGGAGGGAAGCGGAAGTACCGTGAAAAAGAGCAATCATGACGAATTCGGTACCGAAATTGAACAACAAAGTAGGCCGACAGGGCTCGCCGAACGTCGGCGTCGAACGTCCCCAACATCGTTCAAGTGCAATCAAATCGTCAACGTTCTTCAGTACATGCAACAACAACAACGCGAACGTCAATGGCAACGCTACTACCAACGGTAGGTTATCCCATGGTAGAAGTTCGACCGGCGGCAGATCGAGCTGCAGTCCGCAAGGTTCGTCGAAAGGATCGAGGAACTCGCCGCTGCGGTACGACCACAGTCCGCGCGGCAGTCCTACCAACAGTTTCTACGCGGGTGCCAAGTTTTCCGAGCCGCCGTCTCCGGCGAGCCTTCCCAAACCACCGAGCCATTGGACCGCGAGACTGATGATCGGTTGCCAGCAATCCAACAGAATTTGCGATATATCAAATCTCAAGATGATACTAAACGTCCAAGCCTGATACCTACAGACCAACAGACCGCTAAGAACGGTAACCAATCTCTAAACAAAAGGAGACAGGTACGATATCGTCATCGTCGACCCCCTCTCGGATCGAAGGATGATACTTTTTCTTTATCTTCTCTCTCGCTCTCTTTTACGCTGTGTCAAGCTGTTCGTTCGAGGAACTAACGAGACGACAAAACAAAAGTGTTTACAACTGCGCGATAACGCAATCTCTTTATGGACGATCACATGAGGTAACGAGCGCGATAAACTGGAAAGCGTACGCGCAGCAGAGCACCGGCGTCTTCGATTTTGCGGTAAAGAAAGATGCCGAGTGATCGAGATAGAAAAAAAGCAAACTACGTTTCCTTCAAAACTCTTATACAAACCTTATGAACGTTGAGAATAACGAGACGCGGGTGCGTCTGTCGCGATTCAAGTATATGATATCTTGTAACGATTCTATTATGCGCCGTCTATGAAGATATAAACGTATGTATTTTAGATTATTATTATTATATATGATTAACTCTCGCAGAGACACATACACTTATACACACACACACATACTACACGAACACGATTATATTATCCGTTTGACGAAATGGTACGAAGACATATGTAGGCGAGCCTGCGTTAGCCATTTTTAGAAACTATAGCTATATATATATACATTTTTTTTCTCTCAAACTCAAAATTGCTACTTAGAGCATCGTCAATGATTTGGTGAAAGTAAGTTTTATTCTTTTCCGGAGTTCTTTCTATAGCGGATATTCGAATCATCTTTACATTTCGTCGCAGAGCGTATGCCAATTGCTATTCTTTTCTTCTCTATTTTCATTGAAAGACATTTTTTTTATATTTTCAACACGAACCATGAACTTAAAGCGTTGTCACGTACGTTCGTCTACTGCTTTTTAGCAGGTATCGATTCGATACGACCCTGACTAATGATTGCGTTACGTCTCAATCTTTTCGTTTCTCACAGATTTTGTCGGGCGTCGAGCGAATATTATCGATGAAATCTATTTGCTCGGTACGGCATCTTCAAGGGATAATCAAATTATTTCTCAAGATTATTTATTGGGGCAAGGCAAAATTATTGTTTCCTTTATTTATCTTCCACTGTTATCGAAGATATTCTTAATCGTTTTTCAGCTTCGCGATAAGTTCCGCGAAGCATCAAAAGACTCGAGCGACGAGTTTTCAGTGTGCATGCAAATGAGTTTAATCGTTTTCCATTTCTTTTCTTTTAATTAATTGCATTTGTATAATGCGTCCACGGATAATTGAGAAACGATTGCGCGAACGAATGATCCGATGCTCATGTTCGGTGAACGATTGCCAATGTATTTCTTTCGCGATTAAGCAATACTTCTGCTTATGTTACCAAATTTTTGTTGACGTTTCCCATAGGCGTCTTATTTCAAATTATATTCAAACATGATCGAGATACATGATCAGGTCGAGATCGCTTCGATATCGTTCGCAAGGTAGTTTTTATTTACGCGTTACTTTCCGATATCGAATGGAAAATAGCTGGTCGGACAAATTTTTTGTTTCCGTTTTCTGAGTCTGTTCGTTTCGGATCGAGCTTTTTTCGAACGATGTACAATCTACATTATAATTTCTTTACTCTGGGAAAATGAAACGATCGATTCTTATTTTTGTTCGATGAGCCAACTTTTCGCTTTCTTTTTCGTTTTTTTTCTTTTTTTTCTTCATTTTTTGTTTTTCATTCTATGACAGGCGTTGCCAAATTATTCTAGAGTGTTTTCAGCCAGAAAATACTTCTCTTCAATCCAAGGAGACATTTTTTTTTTTTTTTTTTTAATCGAATCGGTTTCGTTTTCCCTTCGGCAATTATTTTCCTTTTTTCGTAAGTTAGTTTTTAGGACGATTCGCGAAGTAGGTCTCCGGTGTGCGTATGTACAGATATTACGCGGATCTCGAGGATCAGAACGAGCGTGTACCTATGTACGTATGCAAGGAGGGTGCGAGAGAAAGGGAGAAAAGTTAACGGAAACGTGCAATTTCGAACTTTCGATTACTTTCTTCGCGTTCGTAGTTTTGTAAGATGAGAAATTTTTAATCGTATCTATAGCATCTGACAGCCGCGTATCGCGCGAAATGGTTGATGCTCGATGGTTGATGGTCAATAGAAATTAAGTGTCGGCCGCTGACGTAAAATGGAGACGGAATTTCACCGATTTCGAAGGATAAGTAGTTAAGGGTCGAGCGTTGCTGGCCGCCGCCGTCGTGGTATTAACCGGTTTCCATCGTGAACGCGATTTCTCTTGTCGTGCGACGGCGGAGCAGAGAGTAAGGGAAATAAGTGACGACCAACTTTGTACCAAACTCCGTCTTCCATCTTCCGTTTCTTTCGCTCTAACTCCAGTGATTCAGGGACGAACGATGCTTTCTATTCCAGTTCATTCGAATTGAAAATCTTTCGTAAACGTTTAAATGAGGTTCGAGGTTCTTCGAAATTCCCTCGGACGCGAGCCATTTCTTTTCACTTTCACGCATCAACTTCGGAATACAACTCGACTTCTCCGTACGCTCGCAGTTGGGAAATAGTATATTTCAGCTCTCGGCGGAAACGGAATGGTTGCCGTCTAATTCTGAGAAAAAGATCGGGTTGGATCGCAAGTGCGACGTTGACCAAACGTCTCTACGGGGAACAGATTTTATCGGAGAGGGTATCTTCGCTACGTGTCAGTTTTCAGGGATTATAGCTATTATATAATACGCAACACACAGGAGGTTGTACTGCGTACGCTAAGCGGTAAACAAATTTGGAAGACCCGTCGAAACGTACGTCGTGGCTTCCTGAAAATGTTCTTGCCAAGAACAATTATCGTTGTTGTTGTTGTTGTTATTATTTTTTTAATTCGTTTGGTATTTTCGATTCGAAGATGGAAACGCTAAAGATCTCTCTTTTTTTTCTTGGAGATATTTCGGATTCCAGATTTCGGTATTTGCCCAGTGATCAATTTAAACATTAGATTCGTATATATTTGTATAAAATGATCGAACGAATAAGGCGTCCCACAGATAGAACGTAAAAGCAGTTTGAGCGCGTGATAAATTTGTTTTCTGGATGAAGGGAGAACGGCTCCGAGGGCGCCGAGTAAACGAATTTTTACACTGCCGTCCTATGGGAGGTCAAGTTCGAACGTAACGGCGAAGCGTTATCGTACGTATGCGCGCCCACCCGTTTACCAATTATTCTGTAGATATACTTGATTGACGCGAGGAGATTCGAGGTGAAAAAATTGTAATTTAAAAACAGCAATTGTAAATGTTCTGTAAAAAGAAATTGATGTACATATGGTGAACGGATCGCAGACGGACAATGCGTCCCATGAATTGTATATATCGCGTAGAGAAACGTAACGGAATCATAATTATTATCGAGATCTCGGTGGCAACGGCGTTTTGTTCCGTTCCGATCGAGAGCATAAACAAGGGTAAAATACAATTGGACTCTTCAGCTGTAACAATAAGCGTAATAAGCTCGAGTCTGTTAAACGAGAGAAAGAAAGAAAGAAAGAAAGCTGGTGAAGGCGACGGTCGCTGTGTTCGAGCGATGTTCTTCGCGCGATCGAATGGAAAGCAACGCTTTCTGTTCAACAACTGGGTCGCTATCGTTCAGTAGCCTTTAGGCGACGAAGAGAAACATTACGTCCGGTGGACGAGAAGCGATTGATGCCGAAAATAAAAGACGGCCAACCAATTACAAAACGAATAATCAACCAAGCGATAATATTAATTTAAAAGACGATAAGAAATTAGCTGTGATGATGACCCTATAGATACTACTAATTTTTAATTGGTAATTCATCAACATATATATATATATACACATACACACACACATATATATATATATATTATATATTATATGTATATAATTAAACGACAAGGTGGGATAGTTTTAAGAACGTGCAAAGTAGGTACTACGATGTATGCTGTGAAAGACAAAGGAATTACCGTACTTCTCGAGGAGAAAGCGCAAATGATAGTATAAGCGCGTCAGTGAATGAGTGAGTGAGTCAGTGAGTGAGTCAGTGAGCGAGTCAGTGAGTGAACGAGAGAGAGAGAGAGAAGTGGAGAGTTTGGATCGAGTGATGTGTGAGAAAACATCGTGCGTAAATTACGCACGCATATCGGTCGAGAAAGGCGGGAGAACTGGGAGGACGTATATCTTCACGTCTTTAAAGCGAGGAGTTCGCTACCCCTACAGTTTCACTTATCACTGCTCTACCGATGATCCGTAAAACTTAGGGATCAAAGATATAACGTCGTACATGATACGAAGTACGCTAGAAACTAATACCGGGGACAAAATAGTCTTGGAGGTGCAATGTTTCCAAAAGCACAGCGATGGGAAGGAACCGAGTTAATATTGTTTAAAAACTTTTTCGAGTACGTCCATCTTGCGTGTCGTAATCCACCTTCTTGACTTTAAGACGAGGATATATAGCTGATAGTTCTAATTATAAGAGCCAACGAGAACCTGGATCGTTTCGAACGCGAAACGGGAACGAGGTCGGTCGGGATTTTTGATCTTCGAACGCGCTTCCGGTCGGTCACCAGACAACGCGTATCTCTTTCCGTTCTCTTTTCTTTTATCTTCCCGCAAATATTTTCCGTCGATCAAGATCACAGATCGGAGTCTGCTATTCGTGCAGGTCCCGAAAAAGCTACTATTCTCTTTTCTCTTTCTCTTTTCTTTCTTTTACCTTTTCTCGTTTACGATGACGAACGATAGAAGCGCAGAGAAGAGGACGAACCATGCGAGACGATCCATCCTCGATTGGCATTTATTGTGATATTGTAACGTACAAAAAAATCGTTCGTCGCGAGTCATGCGAAAAATCGAGGGCAATTCGCGAAAGCAGGACGAAACGAAATCAAAGATTCGTGCGGAGTCGCACGGGTGCATCACGGGATTCGTTTTGCGAAACGGAAAGACTTCTATTCTCGCCGGACTCTCGTTCGCGTCGTTCGTAACCGATCAGAAATATAATTTGCCTCTTCAAACTCACTTTATTTAATATGTAGAATCTCCGACGTACGCGGTCAATCGCGTCCTTTATTTCCGAATAGAATTCGTAACGTTACATCAATTTAAAAAAGGAATTTACTGGTAAACTTTGAGAAAAATTAAAGTTACTTCGTGGAGAGGTTTCGGCGAGTAGTAGAAGCAGCTGTCGTTCGTTACGCGCATAGCAAGCGCATTATCGACTGGTGCGTTACTTTATTATTCAGATGTACGTGTATATAACATACGTAATACGTACCGTGATGCGGCCGTGTCCGTCGCCGTCGGCGAACGTTACGCGGCATATGAGCAGTGCGAGTACGCGTACTTACATACGTGCATATATGTAGGTTCACGTCCACGCGTTCTTCGATCGTCCCGTTTTTCAATCCCATATTCTATCGTAATTTAATCTTTCTCGTATTTTCGTACCATTCGAATAATTTTGCTTTATTGGTTTCGGGACGAAGGTGATCTGTAGATCGTAATTTCTATCAATTGTACTTTGCGTAATTAGGATGGTAAGGCAAAAAACTGAGGCGTAACAGTCGTCATCGTACGAAGGAAAACGGAAGGAATGAGTTCGTTCGCTCGCTTGCTCGTTCGCTGGTTCGATCGATTCGAAGGATTATGTTTGATCCTGCGTCGCGTACGTTCTCTCTTTTCCTTGGATCCGGGTATTAGGTGTGGAAGCTTCGCTGGAACTTTCGTGTTATCTGATCGCAATTATGGATTCTCGCGATCGAAGCTTTTGTTTCTTCTGTCGAAGGCCAGTTCCGATTTCGGTCGCAGGTTTCTCTTAAATATTTTTCGAGCGTGTACGTAGTCACCGTACTGGGCGATGGCACGTTGTTCATGGAAACTTTTACTATTAATTGAAGTTTTAATCAGGTGTACGGAGGTGTACACACACACTTCCTCGTTTTAAATCTATGTAAAAATTCTAAATCTAGTCAGAAAAATTCGCAAACTACTAAGTAAGAGGGTACGAGGGTTTATCTGTTACTTATCATTAAAATTTGCTTTGTTCTTTTTGTTTCATTTGCTTAATTCTAGTTAAATATCTTTTAATTGATCAATTCGTCTTCGAGACTGAAACGTATTTGTTTCTGTACAAAATTGCGCGCGATGTCAAAGAGCAGAGATCATTCGACGCGGACGTTTGCATATCCGTACCAATTCTCGTCAAAGGAAGAATGCCGGTGAACGAAATATATATGTAAAGAATTCGCGGCTGAACGAGAAAGAAATTGCGTGAATAAAATGAGACGCGAAGGTCTTCGCACGAGAGAAGACGGGGGCCGCGCCTCGGAACGTTATACCCTCCAAAATATTTTGTCGCGAGGTAATTTCGAGGCGCGACCCGCACGACGAAAGTCAAAATTCATATTTCGTTGAACGTTATATATATATACGGGACACAAACACAGTCACACGAAACACTATGTCGATTAATCGATTAAGCCTTAAATTTAGAATTAAGTCGAGCGGTTTGGTGAGGCGGAGGCGGAGGTGAGAATGAAAAAGGAGAGGGAAGCGAAAACCCTCGTCTTTTCGTAAGCGTCACGGTTCATCAATGGTACGCGTCAGACCGTTTTGCCTCCTCTTTTCCTTCGACGGACACGGTGTCGTCTGTCCGACGCCGAACTCGTACACGTTGATTCGTATCTTTAAGTCCATCGACTCGACGTCGTTGGAATGATTGTAAAAATCGTAAATTCGAGGCACGCGTTTACAAGCGCTCGTAGGCCGCGGGCAGTTCGACGTCGCCCCGCGTTCGAAACGATTCGTATCGAACGCGAGGCGACGGAAGATCGAACGATTCCGTCGGGCTACGAGCGGTTCCATGACGCATACGAAAAAGAGATTTTCCAAGGGCTCACACGAGACGAGTGTACCTACCCGAATACGATTTTTACCTACGGTAGCGACGAGTCCCTTTCGATCCATCGATCGTTTACTCGTCAATTTCATAACGCATCATTGGCGAGCCTATCGACGACAATATTTTTTAATCCCCCTTCCTGCTGCTGCTGCTGTTCGTGAAAGTCTGACCGCGCGAGCCGACGTGATGCCTCGCCGTCGCAATACGAAATCTCTTTTTTCCACTTTCGCTCTCGCGTCCGAGATGAAAATCGTCGAGGGGAAGGAGAGGGTCAAAAAGGGCATGAAACGAGTGAGAGACGCGTTCGTCTTTAAATGCGCGAAACGAGTAAGTAGAAGTATGTGATCGCGTCGTTGTTCCGATGCACACCGGCTGACATGTAAACGTGAAATGTAGATTGAAAACGGACGAGCCACTCGCCCGCGACGAGTGAACAAACAAAACGCACTGACTATTTTAGCAGAACCGGGAATCGACCATGTACCTTGTTACGATAATATATATACTTCGCGCGTGTTTTCTGTTCTGAATTCGATCGTCGAAGCGTGCGTGCGAGAGTGAGAGCGTGCCAAAGGGAAATTATAAATTCGAGTGTGCGTGAGTGGGTGCGTGCGTGCCTGTGTGCGTGAGAAAAATCGTAAATACAAATAAGCAGACGAATCTGAATTGAAGACGAAGGGAGAGACGCGCGGAGCGCTATACGCTCCGAAAGGAGAGCGAGACGAACGCGTTTTGTCCCGCGCGAAGATCGCTCGACTTCTTTACGAACGAAAAGCGAATCGAACGCGATTCGGTCGGCAAAACGCGTCCGTCGAGCTTCTCGATTTGTCGCACGTGCAGAGCGATCCGGTACGATCGTTCTGCAGAAGGAGTATAAAAGAAAAATAGCTATGAGTCCTTCAGAATGTTCGAATGTTGCGTGCGTTTCATCGACGAACAAATTCCGCGGAAAACATCGATATATATAGTATAATCGTGTCGTCGTCGCTCGCACGTGCGCGACAATAATTTTTCCTACGCGTAGCCAGTGTCCGAAGGTGACAAGTTGCTTTTTCTCTTACCCCTTCGTTTCGAGGCTCTACGAGGCGAAGCGAGCAACGTTTGCGCGAACCGACGATTCGTACATAGTACGTACGTTCGAATCGAGTCAATTACCAAATTACTCGCGCTGCCAGATGACATTCATTACTGCTTTTAATCGGTCAGTGACCTATATAGCTCCATGTTAACACAGCTATGCAAGCTAAAGCGACGAGACGTCGTCGTCGTCATCGTCATCTTCGCGATTCGTAGATCCACAGCCTTTTGCGCGATAACGATAACGTTCGCAGTTATAAAAGTCTCTAGTTGCAAAGTCTTGGACGAACAGTGTATATGCAAAGCTTATTTTGTATCCGAAATTCGATTGGCTATCTATTTTAATTATCACTTTTGCGGTCATTCACGCTCCATGCTCGGTCGAGGATATCGTGGAAATTCGAAGCGATGACCTTCGCTTCCGATTTCGAATTAAATTGCTACCGAATGCCCCGGACGCTTCGTCATCGACAAAGACTGAGACTACGAATCCCGAAAGGACGAGTAACTTGTAAAGTTATCGAAACGAAACTAGTCTAAAGAAAAAAATGGCCTTTCACTTATGCGCAGATGTTTCTCCTCCGTCCTCGACTACGCGTACACGTAATATTCTACGAACCGCGTGGCATTTCTTCCGATAGTTTCGTTTACTTCGATCTCTTTTTCTTTTCCTACACCCCCAACTTCTGCTCCTCCTCCTCCTATTTTCCCATTTTGTAAGTTTACATTTTTACACACCGAGCATCGCTGTACAGAGCATTGTTCCGCGAAACTCTGGTCCGCTTTAAACCGAAGGTCGATATACGAGTATACAAGTGAACAAAAATAATGCGTAATACAAACGAGATAACGGTCTCGTACGAGAGAACTTGCCTACCTCGGAAGCGACAGGTTGTTTTTTGTTCAACCGCTTTAGCTACGATCCAACGATCGTGCTTTCAACGATTAAAAAAACCCCTTTCAAACGTATTATTCCATCGCGCGAAAATAAATAATTAAGCGTACATAGCAATTGAAAATGAATAGATACCGTTCTAACACGAGAAGTGATGTTTTTCGACAATGTTCCGACGATCGGCCTGTCGCCTTCGAGAAGTTCGCGAGCCCGATACGATCGCGCAACAATGAAAAAAGTAAAAAAAACAGAGACGAGCAGAACTTTTGTTCTGTCGTTCCTCAACGAAGATCGTATCGACGAGTTCATCGTTAGCCAGTAAATTATATAGTTGTACAAGTAAGGATCACCGAGTCGCGATCTTTGTGACGAAGATGGTTAAAGAATAGAGAGAGAGAGAGGGACGAGAGTTCGAACGGTGACGAAGACGACGACGACGACCATGATAAATGTTAAACGATACCGATCATTTTTTCTTTCGCGTCTCTTCGATCAAACTCCGTCGCGGACACGATACTGACTCGAGTCTCTAGAATAATAAGAATAGAGTTATATAACGTATAGCTATTACTGTAAAAGAAAAAGACACATACACGTTATATCATACACACCGAGAGAGAGAGAGAGAGAGAGAGAAGCTGTACGATTAAGGTTCGACTCGAGCGCATATATAAGAAATAATGTACCGTAAAAAGCTATTGTATTAAGGATGCATTTTTCGTGTAACTTTCTTTTCGGAGGAGGATCGATAAGCGAGGGTTAAAAAAAAAAGATGACGGAAGAAAAGTAGCCAGTTGTACATATACGTGAAACGTAACTAAAATGAGAAATCGAATCGTGCGAGTCGTGGCGAGCGGAAATAGAATATTTTATTATGTAAAAAATATGAGATTGCGGTGATGGACTGGAAGACGAGGAAGAAACAAGAGGAGAGGAGAGCGATTCATTTTTTGATACGATGTGTATGGCTGCTGCTTATTTTCGAACGCACGTTTCGAGTCGGCGATCGAGGCGGTCCTCCCGGCTACGGATCTCTTTTCGTGGCCTGGATCTTGCGAATGATGCGCGTGTAATTAAATTGAAGAGCCGGACGAGAACGAAGAAAGGTGGCGATGCAGCTGGATCGATGAAGGTCGTCGCTACGCGCAAAAACGAGATCACTTTATCGTACGAAGTGGAAACTTGGTCGCTTTTGTATCGCTGGATAAAAAAAAAGAAACGATTCATGTGCAAACTTCTATCGTACCAATGTGTATCAAAGTACCGAGTCCCGGTTTACGAGTCTCTCGCCGAGACCGCGGGCAATCATTTTACCAACGAATCGTTCGTGTATACACGCACGTGAATCGAACGAAAGAGATACTTTCCACCGGATGTATTTCCCATCGGATCGTCTCATTTTCTTCGAACGATGTATCGATACACGGGAAAATGGAAGGACCAAGGAGAGAAGAAAAAGAAGAAGACAAGACGATGACGGGAGCAAGTAACGATGGCCTGATCGAAGGGAATGGATATTATCATCGACTGGCCACCTTTCCGACGCGCATCCCGTCGTTTTCTTGGCNGTACATATACGTGAAACGTAACTAAAATGAGAAATCGAATCGTGCGAGTCGTGGCGAGCGGAAATAGAATATTTTATTATGTAAAAAATATGAGATTGCGGTGATGGACTGGAAGACGAGGAAGAAACAAGAGGAGAGGAGAGCGATTCATTTTTTGATACGATGTGTATGGCTGCTGCTTATTTTCGAACGCACGTTTCGAGTCGGCGATCGAGGCGGTCCTCCCGGCTACGGATCTCTTTTCGTGGCCTGGATCTTGCGAATGATGCGCGTGTAATTAAATTGAAGAGCCGGACGAGAACGAAGAAAGGTGGCGATGCAGCTGGATCGATGAAGGTCGTCGCTACGCGCAAAAACGAGATCACTTTATCGTACGAAGTGGAAACTTGGTCGCTTTTGTATCGCTGGATAAAAAAAAAGAAACGATTCATGTGCAAACTTCTATCGTACCAATGTGTATCAAAGTACCGAGTCCCGGTTTACGAGTCTCCCGCCGAGACCGCGGGCAATCATTTTACCAACGAATCGTTCGTGTATACACGCACGTGAATCGAAGGAAAGAGATACTTTCGNCTACGGATCTCTTTTCGTGGCCTGGATCTTGCGAATGATGCGCGTGTAATTAAATTGAAGAGCCGGACGAGAACGAAGAAAGGTGGCGATGCAGCTGGATCGATGAAGGTCGTCGCTACGCGCAAAAACGAGATCACTTTATCGTACGAAGTGGAAACTTGGTCGCTTTTGTATCGCTGGATAAAAAAAAAGAAACGATTCATGTGCAAACTTCTATCGTACCAATGTGTATCAAAGTACCGAGTCCCGGTTTACGAGTCTCTCGCCGAGACCGCGGGCAATCATTTTACCAACGAATCGTTCGTGTATACACGCACGTGAATCGAACGAAAGAGATACTTTCCACCGGATGTATTTCCCATCGGATCGTCTCATTTTCTTCGAACGATGTATCGATACACGGGAAAATGGAAGGACCAAGGAGAGAAGAAAAAGAAGAAGACAAGACGATGACGGGAGCAAGTAACGATGGCCTGATCGAAGGGAATGGATATTATCATCGACTGGCCACCTTTCCGACGCGCATCCCGTCGTTTTCTTGGCAAAACGATCGTCTCGTGTTTGCGCGTCCGACACCGCATCGTATTCGAAGAGAGAACACAGAAGGAATACACGCACGTAAGAGATACCTGCACCAACGGAGAAGAAGACAAAAAAAAGACTCGAAATCTGTTCGACGACATAGTTAACGATACGCGTCCGTTCCGAGGATCTATAGAGGAGCTATTATTTTTTGCCGTATTTTCTCCTATCGGAAGAGATGGAACGTTTGAGACGCGACCGCTTTTGCGACGAGCTAACAGAAAAGAGAAAGATACAGCGAAGAAGCAGCGATTCTCTGCGACGATGAAACCCGGAAACTAATGGAATGCTTGCACACGTCATGGAATAGATTATAAAAGAAAATCGAATCGAACGTGACCGTGGCAGAAAATGTACAAATGCCTTGCCGGAAGAAGGTGCATGAAACGAGTTTCGAATGAGAACAGGAGCGAATGCGAGAGGGTTTCTAAAAAAAAAAAACACCTGTAAAAATGTCTTTTTGATAACAAAAAGCGCCAAAAAAATCAATGTATAAAATCGATGAAGAATGTATGCGCGAAGCTGGTAGAATGAATGGAAGAGTGACCGAAGAAGGAGAGAGATAGGAGGTGATGAAACGTGCTACAGAAAAGAAGAAAACGTGTGCGAGAAGACGGAACTACGAAGTTAAGAGTGCGTCGTCAATAAATTGCGCGGTAATAAGTTTACGAAGCTGGTCGGGAAGTTTTAAAAATGAATGGAAACGCCGAGCAAGGAGGAACTATTTGAAACGGATTCTGGACGTAAAGCATAGGAGTCTGATACACGATCGGGATCGAATCACTCGAGAAACTGTATTTCGATGAACGGCACAATTGCGTGGGAGAGACACGGACGTGCCTACGCTCGTTCGCGTGCACTCCTCGTATACTGAAATCTAGACGATGACTCATACTGGACTGCTCGTGAAATGACATTACTTGTAAGTCAACACTTGTAAGTATGTCACAGTGTGCATCGCGAAACGCAAAAGTTCGATATACCGAAAGACAAAGAAAAAATCCGAAGGAAGAATGCCTGCAAATGTTCTCGATCGATCAGTTTTCGAAGCCTCGAACCGTTTAGCTTTTAAAAAACGATATATATGTAAAACATACGGATACATTCATAGTACATACATCGTAACGAAAGTTTCTTCGTCCGCGAATAGTTTAACGCACGGATGAAGCAGCATCTTTGAATGAAGAAACAGAAATCAAGAAGATGAAGAAGTGAATCGACGTACGGAGAGAAATTTTCACAAACTACTTTTCCTTGCATGATAGACAATCTCTGTCCACGCTTTATTTCTTTTCCCCCAAGTATCCTTTCGAACTTTCCTTTCTTTTCACTGTACGTGCTTATACCTGAACGCAGAGAGAACGACGAGCAAGAGTGCGCGCGACGGAGAGGCAGAGAGAAAGAGAGAGAGGAGCGAAGGAGTGAAGAAAGAAGAGAGAGTCGCAAACTTTACTTTCGAGCACTCGAGCCGTCGGTCGATTTTACTATGAATCTTACTTTTTCCTACCTTGCACTATACACCACATTACGTATATCCCGTCCACATTTCCTCTTTTACTATCCCCATTTTTCTTTAGGGCCCTTCTCAGGGCCCGCAGACATTTCAGTAACGAAGGAACAACTACTCGTTTGTAACCGTCCTTTTCAGGACGAACATCCGAAATCGTCCTTTTCAGGACGTAGATCGGAAGTCATCTGCATCGGACCACTTGGTTCTGTTTCAGGATTGTTTTTAGGGAGGAGTGAAATCGGATCAGCTGTTCGATCGAACTAGAAAGGTTCCATACGACGTTGTTCCTCTCGAGCGGTGAGGATATTGTATTTTATGCAAGCACGATCATCGTGACGTAACTTTTACTTGTTGATAATGTTTTCGTTGCAGCGATAAGAAACGACGCGTAAGTAACAAGTGCACTATTGTACTTCAAGGTAGGAATCAGTACAACAGTTCTTAATTAAATAGGAACTCCAAGAACTTTATTTGACGACGTAGTTCTGTACGCAAGTACGAACTGTTATCTTTCCTTGTGTTTATCCTAGTCAGTATGAGTAATCGTGTCTAATGGTCGAAACAAGGTAGAAGAAGGGATGTATAATACGAGTGCAATGCATAAATATCTAGTCAGTCTAATCCAGACCGCAAACAAATGCGTTCTCGGAGTTGTTTTCATATTTAAAAAACTGTTGTAATAAATATATTTTTAAATGTTCTTGTAGTGTTTTTCCTTAATATCCAAAAATCTCGTACAATTTTCTCCTAACATGCAAATTGTCTGTGTACCACGACGACCATCGCTAATGATACGCTTATTATTACCATTATTATTATACGTAGATGAGGAATCGGAAAATAGAGAAGACTATTTTACTGGGAAATGAAAAAGCTTATTTTTATTTTTTACATTTCTATCTTCGGACCTTATAATTCAGTCACAATCGTCTCGGTACCTTCCAGATTTCCAAGGTTCCTCGAGTATCACCGATCGCCACCAAATTTCTGTCAACCGAGTAAAACGCGGAACAATGAGATATACATATCATACGCGCGTACATAGTATACTTACTCGTTAGGATCGACGCAGAGACAACTACAATTTTGTCTATCTGTCGATTCAAAATTCACGTTAGTCACAAGTCTACCGTCAGTAACATCATACAATCCGACTTTCGGTCCAACACCGTAACTTGCAAAAATATCTCGATTCCAGGTCATCCACGTCAAACCTACGATCGTATTTTCCGAAGAGATCGAATGCAGGCAATCGTGCTGAAATAACGCGATCCGGATTCATTACGACGGCTACGTTCCCACTGCGCGAATACCGAACCGGAAGAATGTTACCTTCTCGAAATCGTATATGCGAACTTCCTTGTCCGTCCCGGAAGCGACGAAGATATTCCGAGTTGGAGAACATCGGATGCAAGTCACGCTACCACCTTCGTATTTCTCGTACTCGTCTACCACAGGATCAATCGCCGTCTCGTCGCCTATGATTGAACGTTACACGCGTCACGCGTGTATATTAAATACATTCATCTTTTGGTATCGTACCTTGAACAGGAGGGACGACCGGATCCATGGTACACTTATACAATCCACCGCATAAGGTACCAACGACGAAGAACGTGGGATCCTTGGAAGAGAAATCGAAGGTAGTGACGCACGATCCAGGCTCGACGGCACGTTCGCGCGTTCCACCGGCGGCACTGTGCGGCCTCGAACTCTCCGGCTGATCATGTTCCTTAGCCACTTTCAATCTAAGACAACGAGATTTGATCAAGCGAATCGATCGACGTTATTAATTATCGCCTGGATTACCGTTTGAAAGCACGAGCAATTGTATGGTTCGCGGTCATCTTGTGAACCAAGATGTGACCATCCTTCCCAGAAGTGGTCAGCAACGACACGTCGTCGTTGACGGTCCTCGCGTTCCAGTGAACTCGAGTCACGCTGTCCTCGTGTGTACAAACTGTCGTCGGGGCAATACTCGCGTCTTCCCTCAAATTCCATACGACGACGTCCCCTTCGCATCGATACAAAATCTTATCACTACTTTCACCTTCGGGGGCTTCCCTTCCATCTGTTTACGTTACCATTGAACAAGCCGACTGCTATGATCGACGGCTCTGTCGGATGTTGAGCCATCGTAGTCACACATCCGTTTGCTTCCAACGTTTTGCTTGGTTCGTCTGCGAAAGTACTACCCCGTTTCATTCGCTCATATAGCACTATCTTGGACAGATGTTCGCACCACGTGGGGTGGTGAGTTACGCCATAGGAAACGGCCAAGGTTCCTCCACCGATGCTCCAACACATGTCGGTCATTTTCATCTGACGGAACGAAACGATTTCAAAAGAAATATAGAGCACGCCTACCGATACGAGTGACGATTTTTTTTTATATAATTGTATAACAGAATTCAAGTCTCCAATTTCTTTTTATATAATTGTATAACATGTTAGAATCCAATCTCCTGGCCCATAACATGAGGACCCTGAGGCGCTAATTACAGCAAGTAAAAATAGTCTTCAAGGGTGAGTTACGAAAGTAGCGATTAACTATGCACGAGGCATGATGAGGGGAAAAAGTGGAGTAAAAAACTCCCTTACGATGAGCGACGATTAACGTCCCGGGTGATTTTACATACGATGTACTAAGTACCTGTGAATCCGAACCGCCGGTTTTAATGGTTTGCAGCAACCGAGTACCAGCGACCGATTCCTCATCAGTATTCGGTTCGTAATCGTCGAACGCATCGGTTCCATATGACTCATCTAACGCTTCTAACACGTTCGGTGTCACTCTGTTTAAAAAAGCTGCCAATCTCTCGTAGTTCACGTTCGGCTGCCTCACATCTTCGGTCACCGTTTGAGTCTAACACCAATGAAAAATTACAGTCCGAACGAAAGTATCGTTACTCTGAAATGTACTCGTTACTCGATACCTCGATCGTCCTGGTTTCAACCGTTTGCGCGGGACTCTCGTTGTAAACAATTTCCGTGGTTTGAACATTCACCGATAATTGCGATCTGAAAAATGACCGACAACGAATAAACGATAAGCAGAGAAGAATGGCTGATGATTTATGCGACGCGATGACGCTCTCCCACGTACTTTGCTATAGACAATTGCGAGTCGAAGCTCACAGCTTCCACCGATCGATCGCCGAACATGGTGACTCATAAAAAGAATCACTCGACCCGGAAAACGTTCACTATGAGTTTCGATTAAAAACACGGACTGTCTAATTCTTCGACCACTGCACGTACAGCCACGACACTGGCCGGATGCCTTATGAGATCGCGATGCCGACGACGACGATGCTTCGACCGTTCGACGTAGCTACGGAAACAACGTTTCCTTGGCAACGCCACCGACGCGGCGACGCGTCTACCGAACGGGAACGGTCAGGGTCGGGCGTTCGGCGTTAGTCGTTCGGAGATTCGCGCAGTCAGGGACGATCGAACGACAGCGAGTACAACGAGCGTTTAACGACAGCGTTAATTCGTACGCTGCGAGTCGTCGCACCTGAAGAGTCGTTATACCTGAAGACTCATTTCTACGATGCAAGTACTCAAGGATCTGACGATCGAGCGAACTAGATCTCCTCCTCGATCATCGGTAGATCGCGTAGAATTGTAATAATGGAT